>VICI01001741.1:0-20200 GCA_019593645.1 Akabosia matsudoensis
GATAGTACAACAAAAATCTTTTAGAAGCTCGAGCCAGTAAAGCCCGACTTCCCTAAATATCCTCAGAGCCCGCCCGAAACCCGTTCGGGTTCGGTCTCGGGCCCGGTCTTCGGGCGAGTACCGGGCTTGGCGCAACCCTCTGGTCCGATATGACTCCAGATAAATTCTAGACGAGCGCGAGCCAGATAATGTTTAAAAGGTTACATTTTCATTTCTTGGATTCAGAACGCAGAAAAGGGTTTCTTGTTACTTCAAAGGAATACGAGGAACACTAAATAGTTCAATTTACATGTCTTTTTCAGGAAGAACAGGAAATAGGTGAGCAGTGAGCATGCAATCAATATATGCATTACATAAAGAAGGAATGTGGACTTTTTAAACCGAAAACCTTTCCGTTGTTTCCTTCTTTGATCTTTGGTTTTAACACAAAAAGCTACCTTAGTACAATAAATAATTTGACCAATAAAACAAGAAACCCTGCTGTAAACTGATGCTAATTCAAGTAGTAATAATCTGTACCATCTAGGCCTACTCCGATTGATGTATCTTGTTCTGAGGCACACTGTCAAGTTATTGCAAAGGCATAAAATATTCAAGTGTACGAGGAATGTCTGCCTTTCTATCAAGATGGGAAACAAGCCGAAAGGTTTTTCATTTTTGGCAACTGGAATGATCCTATCTTTCCCCGACACCGGATGGGTTGATGTTTTTGACAAATGAAATCATAATTATTTTCTATCGAACGCTCACAAAACGTTCAGTCGGTTTTACTGCAGTTTTCTTTGTGCTCATGATAGACATAAAACATTTGCCTAAAACGCCCCGCTCGCTATATAACCTAGCGGAACTTGCTAGTATGTATTATGGGACAACAATGGGTACAATAATGTACACAGAATGTGTTTAACTTGATTTTCTGGATTACGATTTGTATACTACAAGATCCATGTCAAGCATGGATATATCCCTATTGTCTATCTTGTTTGAGGCCTTCAAATTCAAACGTCACTTCTGGCCAACAAAGGATTTTCTTTTGAAAACTGCTTAGAAAATGTAACAAACATATTATTATTATCTGTTTGTGATACTTTTCAGTACATCTTTCAAATGAAGCTCATTTTGACTCAACCTTTGATATTATACATATTACATATTATATGATATACGCATAACGAAATGCTCCAGGTTGAATGGAGCGAATGAAAGTTGCCACTTGCAAAATGCATAACAATATGTTTCGATGTTGCTCTACCTGCCACTTATGATCTTATCAAGCCCAACACTTGTGAGATAAATAAAAAACACTTTAGAAGTCAAGTTACTACTTGACTGAAGTATAATGGGATGGTACAGAACAGCGTATGTGAGGAAGTAAATCCAAACAAATAGTCTGTTGGCCAAAATGTAAGCGCTAACTTATTGTTTATTTCCTCGTTTTCCTGACTGTGTACTACGGAGAGCCCTCAACTCTTTTGATGTCGGGAATTGTCAGGGTTAAAGTTTTCAGAGAAAGCAAAAGAAAGTTCCTATTTGCAAGGGAAGATACCAGAAAAGCGTTTAGCAATTTCATTTTTATAATTTGATACATGACCACTTCAAACTTAAAACGAAAACTGCGATAAGCATTATTAAAAATGTTGGCAAATCCTACAATGTAAGCACGAGGAAACTTTGTTGGGAAAATACCTTAGGCAAACTTACACTAACAATCATCATCACACACGCTTTGTTTGTATAGGTATTTTTTTAGAATTCCTTCAATTCAAGTTAAAAATTTTGCGACCCGTTTTGCTCCCAACTATACATGTATACTTGGACTTTACCACGCATGTTTCTAACTATTTTGGGTTTTCGGTTTACACTAGAGCTTGTTTTTATGTTATGCTAAACCAGTTGCGAAATTCCTTATAAGTTCATATGCATTTGCAGTAAAAGAACTAATTACGCTACAAAACTTGCATAACCAACTCTTAAATGTGAGAATGTACCAATATGAGTTATTGCACGTTTTGATAACTGCAGCTGGTCAAGTAATGTGATCTGTGAGCTTATCTATTCAAAGTATATAAAGCATGGTACAACAACACTGAGTTGCTTTGACTTTTATCATTTCATATCATTGGGATTCATTTACAATATTTTGATTGATAATGTTTTTGGAGTCACATCGAAAACACATTCAGAATTCGGAGCTTCTGTAATTTAAAATTTGACTCCATGCAAAATGTTTCTTTGCAAGAGAGGAGTTTTGTTTATCGTAGTTCCTCCAACTGCAACTGCAGTCTCTGCTTGCAACTTGGCATCATAGAAAGCTGTTCAGGTCAAAGATCCCGAACAAAATTTACGTGTCGACTAAAGAAGATACCTTTAATATTGTTTCAGATACGGGATAACATCGGTGCATTTACCTTGTGACTTCAAGAGCAGAAGATACTGGAGGCTTGAAAGTGATAGGCAAAGACGAAGGAATATCAATAATAATTTCACGCTTCCCAGATCCACCACAGATAATGAGCGGAAAAATGGATAGTTTACGTGAACAAGTTATGATTAATCAGTTTGTTCTGGCGGCAGGATGTGCAACTGATCAAGCGCGTGCTCTCCTTCAAGCAGCTCATTGGCAGTTTGAGGTAAAAGTCTAGAAAATGTGAATTCTAAATTATTGTGTCTCAAAAGTCAAAAAGTTGTAGCTAAAATAATGTTTTTTTCTCATGTGGGTTTGATACAGACAGCGTTAAGTCTATTCTTCCAGGAAGCGGCTGTGGCCCCACCGTCTCATCAAAATCACGCACAGCATATTCTTCACGGTCATTTTGGTCAGGTAACAAGAACTGTGAACTTCTTCTGAAAATATAAATTATTATAACTTTCCCAATACTCATACGATGGTTCGATTCTATTTCACGATCAGATGACGCCTGCTAACACTCCAGCCACTCCGCCAAATTTTCCAGATGCTTTGCTGGCGTTTTCGAAACTCTCAGCCGGAGAGAAAGCTTCAATACCAAGTTCTCCAGGTCTGTGGAATTTATCCTTTTGCAAGGTTAACGTTCTGAAAGAAAATCCTATAATGAATGGGTTCTGACTGTGATCATTTTATTGTAGCCTTTAACAATCAACATGACATCAACTCATCCCAAAGTTCAGACTATAGCAGTACAAACAGCAGTCGAAACAACGGACCTCAAGGGGGAAACGGTATGCAAGGAGTTCCTTCTTCATCTCAACAGGGATCGTACGTAGCGTATCCAAACAACTTCCAGCAGCCAACTCAGTGTTTTGGGGGAGGCATTGCGAGATAATTCTGCTGTAGGGCTATTGTCATTCGTACAACTTTTACTCATCGCTCTCTCCAGTTTATCATTGTTAACATGTTTCATGTACATAATCTACAAAGTTTATATAGCAAACTTGACTGTCGGAGGGGACGTTGCGAATAAATTACCCGAGGACAACTCAGGTAGTTAAAATTATTTAGCTAGGTAAAATCAGTAATACATTAGTGTACGCTACGTCGTAAACTAGTATCAAGTCAATATAGTTCGTATATCTAAATTTAATGATCGTAAAAGCTTGTTTAAACGTCCATAGTTTTCGGGCACTGTCAAACTGATGTTTCTTTATGTGCTCAGTATATGAAGTTTGTAGATTAGAATGTGTGTGTACAGAGATTGAATGTATATTACAACTTATCTTAACTGTCATTTTCGCCGAAATGTGGAAAATCTGACTCGCAAGGGAAGTAAATTTGATTTATAGAATTTGTTACAAAATGCTTTGTAAAGTGCTTTTTGAAAAACGTCACCAATCTACTGTGTACACTTCAATCCATTTGTATGATTTGATTACTTTTCCAGAAAATTATCTTCTAACAGCTCAAATTTTCTGCGTCTTTTGGATGAATTAACATGTTCAATCTCATCGTGGATTAACGTTCTGCAGAAATATTATGTCTAGTTGTATGATTATTGTCATTTTGTACAAGAGTATTCACTTCGCAATCGCTCGTCGTGTTTAGAGAAAATCTTAATATACTTGGATTCATTTGGGGTAACATATGAATTAAATTAATAGGATAACCAAATCTATGAAATCTTATTTTAAAAAAGGTTTAGGTTCGTAATTTCAAATAACTATAATGTGTTGTAAGTGTATATGACATGAGCCCTGTAGCTCCAAATACCAAACCAATGCAGAACACAAACAACGTTTTCATTGTACCTTGTTCGTTAACCTGTTGCAGTTGACAAATCTGCCCTCTCGGATTAGGAAAACTGCTAGATAGAGGCTAGACCAATCATCGCCTTTTTTAATGAAGCTCATATCAGTTGAAGAATACTACAATATTGGTCACATTGTTAATAGTTCTGTCAAAATAGGCATGAGATGTACTACTACGGTAAACTTCAGGTAGCTTTATTCAGCCCGTAAACTAATATTTGTACAATCATGCAACTCAACTGGTGTTTAATTACCTAATCTAATCATCATCAATATGATCAATTGAAGCATATGCAATGTGTGTCAACACAAACATTTAATCCGCCATAGATAAAGATGGTCCAAATAGAAACCCCAAGATTAAAATCTTTATTCATCCTTAGCTAATAAACAACACGGGCCATGAAGAAAATCTCACTAAATTGATTTTGAATCAGTACATCGCGTTATTTAATTAATAGTGTCATATTTTGATGTTGGATGTGTGTCTGTAGGAGGAAACGTTGATATCTTACCTTTTAACTTCTATGATGGTGTCTATCTCTTGATTTACACAAGTCGATGCAAATCGTATAATTTTCGTAACGAAATCTACAATATTAGATTAATACAAATGTGCTAGTTGAATATAGTTAGTTTCTAATGAAATGTCGAAAGTAAAATGTGCAAGAAATAATATGCGCCTCTGAAATATGTGTTGAAAATAAAGGAAATGAAATGATGAAACAAATTTTCTTGGAGTTCATATATTTTTATTATTAAATTTCCATTTTATTCGAAAGTTTGAAGTAACATTTTTCAACAAGATTTATGTTGACTCAGCTCAATTTAGTACATGTAGATAATTCTCTGTTCCGAAAAGACTGAGATTCGGAAAAAATGTATTGAAATAGATAATATTCGCTAATTACCACGTAGCAAAATCAAAATACACAATATCATCATTCTCCATACGCTTATACAATATTTACATAATATTAAAAAGCTGCTTTTAAAGTATTGTAAGCAATAACTTTGCATGTCTTGCAAAAAGTGGGACATATTTTAAATTTGTGGAATAGTTCTTGCTCTTGTTCACATAAAATAATATGTAGACAACTTTCAAGGGCAAAAAAGAAGTGGGATGATTAACGATTGGACAATTATGTTAATTCCTCATACAATTCGCAAAAACATACTGTAACTCATTTTACTTAAGACACATTTTACGGTTTGATCTGCAGACATTTTTTGCAATATCCAGAAGCATTTTTGCGAAAAACCTTCTTTGAAGTGCAGCTTGCGGTGAGTTTATTTTTTTAAATCAAGCATGTTGTTGTATTAGTAAACTTGCGCAATATACATATATAATCTATTTAAGTCAGGATAACAAACATCATTAGTAGACTATTACTAATTTTAACAAGAGGGACAGATTATTTTCTATGTAGATGTCATGATGTCAGTATAACTACGGGTGCAACCCTTCGCTAATTCATAGTTTTGAAGCGAACGAAGACCCTAGTAGGTATGTTAAGAAATAAATAGTCTACCACATAACCGGAAAGAATGCGGTACATTTTACTTTATATCCTAATTACTTTACTAATACTACAACTCAAAGACGAACAATAATCCAATGTTTGTCTAGGATATAGAAATATTGAAATTTCAACTATGGTGTCATTTAGGTAACATAGTAGAACGTTGTTTTAGGGTCTCAGGAAACTTGAAACGGAAATTTAGTTTCAGACGTGTACATAACTTCAGGGAGAAGAAAATCACTCAGTAAAAGACAAGCAGTTCAATAGTTGAACAATGTAATCACATCACAATGGCAGCCTCTCTTAGTAAAATTATGTGACATTGAAAGTTTCATGCGAACGAGAACGAATTGAAATTACGATGTAATGAAAGTTATACGTACTAATTTGGGTTTTTAAAACAAGCATCAGAGTATTTGTTATTTTTTTCCGAGAGTGGAGGTGGTAAGTACGAGGTTGGATTCTTCGCCATCAGCCTTTTTTTACTTATTAAAGAAAATCTGTGCTTCAGAAACGGTTGCATAGTATAATCGGTGCAATTAATTACAGCGAAAGTTTGAATCAGCTCAAAAATATCTTTTTATGTACACAAATTTTCAAAAATTTCACATGGATGTGACGAGTTTCGATTGCCATACATTATTTTTGTAAACGTAACTTACGAATCTGAAAGTTGCTCTCGATTGCTGTGGGGTTAAGTGGTGAAAGTATGTAGATCACATCACCTTTCCCATATTTTGTATTCATATTTTTATGGTACGGGGAGCGACATGCAGACTTTAGAGGCGGTTCTGCATGTGCGCTCAAGGTTAAAGGGAGGTCAATGGGAAAGCAAGACCAAGATGTGCTTTTCATTGCCTGAAATCATAATATGCCGTTTTAAAGGGAAATAAACTCTTATCTGAGATGAACCTCTTGAAAACCAGAACATATGCCCGTACACTAACTGAGGTAACAAAATGAGCGTTGTTTTCTTCGTAAAATTATAATCTCTATAAATTTTCGTATGGTTTTACAGTAAGGTTATCAAATGACTTATTCGTATAATGAAAGACAACCATTTTACACATCTAAAAGCTAAATTCAAATGTTTCACATATTTAATTAGGAAAAGAGTAATGCAAAGACAACGCTTGAAAATTGTGACTATTCGTCATTCGTAAATTATGTTTCATTTGGAGTAACGAGTAATACTAATGGATGCATGACCATATTATCGTTGCCAATTTCCGTGTTGTCCAATTTTATGCATGCACATCAGTGCTCAAACCTGCGATTGATCCATGAAAACCGTGGCATCCGCGCCAACAACGGGAAAGAGACACACGCAACCTTGATTCGCAACTTGATTAGCTTAATGGCTTACCAACATTCAACAATTGTATACATCGATAGTAAACGATTATTTTGCGTATTACAGTAAAATTTAAGCTGATTAGAATTTTATGTTATCTTTTTTTGCGGTACATAGCTCATGACAGTCAATTTTCAACATAAACCAGGTATGTGAAAACAAACAGATTTTGATGGCAAGAAATGGGATGATCAGTTAAATGTTTTGCAATTAGAGGAAAGAGGAAGGTTTAATGGTTGTTAGCTCTCATGTGAAAGCACAAAGTGCAAATTTTAACGATGGAATATGAACAAATGAACGACATTATCAAAAACATACAGTTCCTTGATGTAGCTGTAAGCGTAACAGAAAGAAGAATATCGATATAAAAGGAAGGAGGCGAGAGTATCAATAAAATAAATCAGTTACACTATGCTCAACTTTTCAATGATTTACAGATAAAAACACCTTCAACGAATTAAACTTTTCAAATTTAAGGAATAGGTTTACAATATCTGAAATTAGTACGATTAAAGTCTGGGGATGGAGTTGTAACACCAGCTCCGCCTCCACCTCTCCCGCTGCTACTACTTTTTGAGTATGAACCGGAAGTGCTAACATGAACCTGATCAGAGTTTACGTTATTAGAATTAGAACTAGTTGTAGCTGGATGATTCGCCTGTTGAGAGTATCTACGAGGAGACTGATGTTGAGTGTTAGAGGAGTCGTCACCACCACCAACTTTCTCCAAATCCACGTCATTGAGACTTGGTTCGTTTACTTTAATTTCGGGCACTACTCCAGCTTGTAAATAATGTGTTTCCTCTCGCTCTAACTGCCACTTACAAAGCATTCGTACAATAATAAGGACAAGCCCTAGAATAAGCAAACTTACTCCTAAAACTATCAGTGGCATTCCATAATTCTTCCCTTCCGCCCCAGGAATAAGTTGAATGAGTCCTACAAATAGAAGAAGAGCTCCAGCCAATGGAAAGAGTACACTCAACTGGAAAAATAACCGTTTTTCCGCGATTAATCTAGCTAGTCCGTTATTTCCCGATTCTTGATGCTGCTGATGGGCTTCGGTGATACCTTGAGGGGAATTTATTGGTGACGGCGTTGGCGTAACTTGATGGTGACTCAGTGGCGGTCGAAAGTGAAGAGAAAGCTTATGCGGACGTGAGAAGTAGCCTATTGAACCCTCCTTCTTATGACGCTCCCGGCGAACCGGAATAGCTGGCATGGAGGAGATCATATTTACTTAGGCTTTCACGACAATGTGGTCCAGGTAAGTTGTTCGAGATTTTTAAATCTGCAAGATAAAATAATTCACCATTTAAAACAAGATATTACAACGTTCGCTTAAAAAAGCAAAAATACTTTTTTTAGTTCTAAATTTCTTCGCCATCGATCAGTCAATACAAGTATGCAGAATAATTTTGTAGTTTTAAAAATTTCAGGACGCATTTTATTTTTCTGTAGTTGCAGTATACATCGAGTACATTTTTCATACACATGTACGTTACATTAAACCTGTACAAGTAATAAAGATTCCAAAATCATTGTATTTTTTAAATATATATTTCAAAAAGTATTAACATTAGTCGGAGTAATTCATATAAATGGCAAAACAATTTGAAGGGATCCAAAGTGGTGAAAAAAAGCTTTTGTCTTGTAAAAATAAGAAGTACATGAACCCTAAATTAGCAAGATATTTTTATTTTTGTATGTATATTTCTCTTTGTTTCATTGTCACATTATGTCTGTTCATAGGAAGGAGGGGAAAGTTTCACATTCAAGCATCCTACATTGCGGGTATCATTAACATTCGTCACGATTACATAAGCCAGCTCAGAGCATGTATGAGGTTTCACTTGTGCATTACGTTGGAAAGATGTTTTAAAACAAATATTTCCTTAAGCTAAAACATGTCATATGTAAAAATCTGTTCGCTGCGGTTTAGGTTAAAGTTAATGGAGAATATACACACGCGAGAAACTCTTGGAATCGTACGGGAACTTCATATTTGTTACTTATTAAAGCCTAAAACTTACATTTAATAACGTTAAATTGCCAGTATATCAAAAATCAAACCAGCATTTGACAAGATCACATACAAACTTCTCTGAAATCTGAAATATTACTTTACTACGCCTAGATTTGTGTTTGTAACGCAATGCCTCGTTAGAAGAGCAGATTAATACATTACATGCATACATAATTGGCATTCAACAATGTGTCAACATTTAAGAGACACATTCAAGGTATACTGGCCGATTCCCTTGGAGTAAACATCAAACATTGTTGATAATACCATCTTAAACAATCTTATCCATTTAAAATCTTAGGTGACGTTATTCTAGTAAGGCGAAAATGGAGTTAGTTTGTTTGTAGAGTTATAGGAGCAATGCAAGAACGTGTTTATGTTGTAACTGGTAAAAAAAGTATATACCAAAAACATCACACACAACATACTTGACAGTTAGTTAAGATCAGTCAATTAGAATCATATATCTTCAAATGACAATTAAGTAATAAGATAATGTACATTCACTTTTCGTCTTAAATTATTTTTTGAAAACTTGTTGATCGAAGGTTTAGACATCGTGTTCCAATAAGTTGAGTTTATAAAATAGCTAGTAGTATTATTACCAATTGTAATTACATTTAATTGTACGGAAGTGTGAAACCACATATGAGTTGTCAAAAAATGCTGTAAATCCGAAACAAATAATTTCAATAAGATCAATCAAAAGCTCACGATTTTAGAAATAGCAATAACTTTTATTGATATTAGTAACTTATATAACATAGGTTAATTCGTTGGCGTGTCCAAACATCATAGATATAAGGCGGGTTGTGCAATAAAGATAAAATATTTTTGTAACATACAACTTATAACAGGGCTGGAAATATATGAAAGTTCCAAGTTGCAGGTATAACAAGTGTGCGATCGGTTTGTAAATTTGCGTTAAATTGGGCACGGTCAGGACAGAACACTTTCTGTTAGAAATTCACGATGAAAGCAGTTTCATAAGTTTCATTCATAGATGCCAGCTTACTTCAAAACATTAACTGCGTTAACAAAGGTTTGTGTCTTAAGTTTCACAATTATATTTGCTTGAATGTGTGGATCATATAAAAGTACATTAACTAGACCCTATGTTAAATTTCGAAATAACTTTTCATTGTCTGACACATGAAATAGGGAAGTTTAGCTAAGAATTCTAGGTGACACGCCCATACATCTTTCAATTTTATGATTTCTCAATTCTAAAAAGTATAAAATGTTTTTGTAAAAAACATGTTGTCGTTTAAAAAGTTACGTCTACAACCATGTAACATTCGATCTTCATTCATTATCAGTATAAATCAATTTACTTAATTAGTATGCACACAACTACCAACGTACCTCATGTAATATTTAGATAGCACCAATTAGCTCAGTGCTTATGCGCTACATCGTTGCAGATTAATTGAATCGCATGTAGGCAAACGAAAAGGTATCGGTTATGATTTGCTATTGAGCCCTAAAATATTTCTCTGCACACTAATTGTCCTAGGTTCTGCAGAATCTATACGAAATAGGAAAGCGAGTTGATTTGGATTGACGCTTAATACATCATTACCGCTCTTCATAAACAAAATACGAAGCAAGATGGAATGGAAGTACTAAAATCTGAGGGAATAGCGATGGAATACTTTCACCTTTGGTGTTGGTAGTTACATCAGGATGCTAGCTTAGCATGATTCAAAACTTTTTACCAAACATTCCGCGATCGGTTTATCCAAGTAGACTTTAATAATCTTTAAACATACATTTGAATTACTTGTATCATTTTTATATCGCCTGTCCTAGGGCAAGAACAGGTTTCCTGTCTGTACGCTGCATTTAATAGCAGATGTTTTGTGTCGACTTTAAGTGTCTCACCAGACTTTTAATATTTTTCTCTTTTTTCAATTTCTGTCGTTTTCACACTCAACCACCAAGCATTCGTGTGCCTCTTTGTGTGCCCATCTGGAAGGTGTTCCAAAGAGGGCTTTACAGCCAGTGTAATAAAAAAAACACGAGGCAAATAAATCGACGATGTAATAGATTCCGTGGAGTACATACGTTCATTTCGTGCCCACAATTAATTTCAAGGTTTTATTCTAGCAAACAAGCTAGACTGCTCTTTTGCTGATATTTTCTCTCCTCACTTTCGTTGATGAAAATAGCTTTGTGCGATTGCTAGAGTGGCTTTAGATTCTCTAGCGAAGGTGTTCTCTATTCTCTTTGCTTTCATGATTAGTAGTAATTCATTCTGAAAATTGCTCAACGGGCAGTAAAAGAGATACTGCTATGTTTCTTCTTGTGTCATCCCCGTAACACGTCCATACCATTACAGAAGAATGCTAAAATCATTGCACACAACGCCTATTAATTCATGGAAGCTCATGTCCTAATGAAACATAGTATCTGAAAACTGTACTCCATTCTAATTTCTTTTCAATCCTTTATTTAGCATTTGTTAAGGAGTTCAATGAACATGTTCTTGCATTATGCCATTTCCAGACCNTTATTTAGCATTTGTTAAGGAGTTCAATGAACATGTTCTTGCATTATGCCATTTCCAGACCATACCAGATGCAAACCATACTGTGCTAAAACTTTGTGGACAAGTATAAAATATTTACAAAGAGAATACATAACTTCCTACAAAATTGTTTCTTAAAAACAAAAGAAAATTTAGGGGAGTCACAAAAGAAATGTGGTCATGTTATACATGCAAGTTAATAAGGAAACGCAGTAGGTGTATGAATTCTTTATGCAGTTATTTTGCTGGTTATTGTATCAAAGCCAACAGACAGAAATTCACAGGCTTTCACTTTAATTTCTGTCTTTGATGTAAAGTAACCAGCATTTTCTGCGAGACGGTATTGTGCAGTCAGTTGGTCATAAAGCTACAACTCGTATTTAAATACAAAACCAACGGGCACCTAAAGGGTCAAATAAGTAAATTGATGTATTGCTAGAAGATATTACCAGAGAATATACCAAAAAGGTAGCATTCATTTTGTGTGAAAGTTGTAAAAAACATACCTATAATGAGCGCACCATGCGTTTTTAGGACCGTTGTGTGGAACAAGTGCAAGAATTTGAAAACACTGGTGGATTTATTACAGCACAGTTTTACACGCCTTTGTGTTTTATAATTGACTCGAGGTCCTTTTTATATCACAAAATATATGTGCACACAATTAATTCTTTTTTGCTGTCACCAAAAAAGTTTTCCCAGAAGGAAAAGAGATTTTGAGCAAAATGAAGTGACTTAGCGAACAGGAAAGATGAAAGAAAACAGTCTAAGCGAACCGAGTGTCATATGTAGTTATAGTTGTGTATAGGGAATACATAGCTTTTTATGGCGTTACGTTGCTAATTCATAAATCTGTCCTTTGAAGAATAGAACCATCCAAAGAAGACACTGTCAATTTCTAAGAGTTTTTTCATTACGATGTGCCCATAAAGTTCAACTTTTCCATCATGCCCAGGCGCATGAATTGGGTCGATAGGGTTTTACATGCTACCTACTTAACAGCTTAGAAATCACTCCAGAATAATTGGAGAAGTCAAAAGCTTTTGGAGCTTTACTTCTGTGGATGATCTACTCCAAATACTAACCGAAATGCTGGGGGCTTTGACGTTGTAGAAGATATAACCTGAACTTTGATGGCAATTTGATGCTTTGAGCGTTTCTGAACTCTGAAACTACGAAAGGAATTGAATTTCACCTGGGGAATGCTAACATACGGAGATTTACATTTTTACATTCCAAAAGGTCGAATATATGTGTTTTCCATGGATTATAGCATGAACATGCAATACATTGATGATGAGTTGTGTTGTTCAGAAATAATAACGGACTGAATTTGGTTTAGCCCTTCTGAATTTTCAATTTAATTTTCTTTGGGATTTTATACAGATTATATTTCATGCATCTATTTATCATGACGTGACAATTTTTCCTCAGAGGTACTAGCAATAATCGATAAATTGTGCTGCCATTGTTGCGCCGAGAAGGGCTATCTGGCAAAAAAGAAGAATGTGTCTTTGTACATGACTGTGACATATAGGTTGCACCGTTTTTAACATATTTGCAAGTGAAAACATGCACCTCAATGGACGCCTTGTCTAAGAACAGACCTTATATATGATGGGAGTCAATCATATTAAAGCACGAGCATCTCATTGAGATGATTGACTTCACTAATTTGTCAACATGATGGAAAAATAATGTCAGAATGAAAAAGAATAAAAGATACTGTGTAGTAATTTTAGTCATGTGTTCCTATTGCTCTTTCCCTGATTTCTCCCGAAATTGCCGAAAACCATCCTTGGGGTTATTTTTCCTGACAGCAAGTTTAATAACAGGAAAAGCAGTATTTCTAAACATTTCTTTTTCCCCCAATTAAATAATTTTCAAAACCTCATATATCCGTTTGATGTTATAGATATCGAGCCTAAACACGCAACGCTTTATTTTTGCAGACAGGCAACAATGAACTTACTTTCTGCTCATAAAATTCTGCTACAATTTCAGAAAACCTCATATATCCGTTTTATGTTATAGATATCGAGCCTAAACACGCAACGCTTTATTTTTGCAGACAGGCAACAATGAACTTACTTTCTGCTCATAAAATTCTGCTACAATTTCAGAAAGATATAGGTAGCCAATAGTGAATTGTGCCTTCGTGCTGTGCAGGAACAATTTTTACGATTGTCTACTAGTCAGTAAGCTTAACGCCAACGGTTTCGGTTTATATGACATCACGCAATTCACAACCCTCGGGTGTTTGAAATATTAACAACGCACTACAAAAATTTTTCTTAAAAACCTAGAACAAGTGAAAGTGGGAATGTCGCAGGCAAAGCGATCATCTGCCCATACCCTCCATCAATATTTGGAGTTTTTACCTTGAATTTCAAATTACAAGAGAAACTATTTACCTCGATAACTCAATTTCCCTACGCAATGTCATTTCAACATAACACAAACATGGCTACATCTCATAAACACCTATTAACTTTCAAAAATAAATGTGAAACATCGTTTTAAAAGTTCATACATTTTTAAAAGATTCCATTACGGCGAAAATATGTGCGTTAATATTTCAGTTGCCATTAATTTGGTTAAAGGCTTTTCACGAAGTTCGTATACCTAACGTCAAGGGCTCACTGTGCACAGGGGTTTTATGCTTGTTCCTTTTTTAACAAAGAAAGAAGCCTATGACTAGCAGAAAAAACGACAAATGACATTCGAGAAAGCTTTTTACTCATTTAGATGAAACCGTTGTCGTACAGCAGGGAATCTGTTCATCACACTCCCTTTTCTACTCATTTTCTGGAGAGTAAGACTCTGCCTAGTGCTTTTGCATTGAAAATCACGTTGTGCAAGCTCACTCTAAAGAAAGTAAAATTATGGTAAGAGACGTGATGTGATGTAACATGAAAATGTGATTTCATATAATTTCTGTTTACCTTTTTCAAGTGCTCAAAACTAGCTTGTATTTCTTCTGCTCATAACACATAACCCTGTAATGATGCAATTTTTTCAGAGTACGGACGCTGTTATAACAACTGTTGTTCTATCAATCATGATAGAAATAATAGCGTGTGTGTATGTGTGCGAATGGGCGGGTCTTTTTTGGTGAAAGTCAGAACGGTATATCTACAATATATCCTGAGGTTGCACACAAAAAACAGTACATAAAAAACCATCATGATACAATATACTCATACATGCACGGATTGAGGATCTCGTGCCATACAATCCTGCAAGGTTAAATAAAGACCGATAAAATCCCTATAGATAAGAAGGAATGCTAGTGATGCTTCGTTGTGTAAAACTGAAAAGAGCGAATGTTGTCTTCAAGGATATATTTTTTTGTATTATAGGTGCTAAAGCCTATTGTTTTTAGAGAACGGAAGAACCTAAGATTTTTTTCCTTTCTTCTGTCTGTATGCGAAACATCTTCTCTTTTAGAATCAGACGGTACATGATGATGATGGTATGGAATAGTTTAAAGATTTAAATATGAGTCCAACTTGCCTAAACAGTGTAGTGAATTCTACGCAGTATTTTTCGAGCTTTTCTATATTTACTATACATCTATGATGTATCCTGGGGTAGCATACAATATTTCAGGCGTCTTATAATTTAATAGACTCATATTTTGACAGCAAATGAAAATGCTGTTTCGTGGTTGCTGTTTGTTGAGTACATTTTGAATTACTAATTTCCTAACTAGTACTCTTTTGGCTCAAATAGTTCAGCAAAGTATAGTATCACATAGTAAAGGTTGAAATGAAATCCCTTAAACTCTATTGATGAGAAAACATTCACGCTTTTGCGACGCGATCGCTAACACTTTCGTAAGAAAAAATGGTATATATCTATATAATGATATTTAGCCTCAAACATCATGCCAACATTTACGTGGTTGGGAGTTTTACGGAAAACGTATGACGTGTGAAGATTGTATCATGGTTTAGATTAGGAGTATTCACGTTCAGCGGTCTAAAGTAAAGAAGCCTGTCTTGGGCTAAAAGTTGATAGATAAAGAAAACATAATATAAATAGTAGACCTATTGAGATTGTTTCTCTTACATTTGTCGCACTGGTTTTTTATGTGTATAGTAAAATATTTTTGTTTCTGAAGAGAATAAAGAAACGAGGTAGAACTAACGGTAACGAATGTATCAAATTGTATCAATAAAAATGGATCTTGCCGTAACGAATCGTTTATTTTTTTCGTTCACACTGCCCCTCCAGCACGTGTGTAAGATATATCGCGATTATAAACGCGATACAGATTATTACTCGCTCCTCTGTTGCCACTCGTATCGTCGTAATTTGCATTCACATAGGAAATAGGTTGATTATGATATTGATGATCTGCCTCCTCGGTGATCCTGTCCAGTGTGACATTGACTGACGACGCGATGTCATTGTTGACGGTAGTGTGATTCCTGGAATGATTGTTCTCGTTTACCACGTCAACTTTGACTTTTGGGTCGGCTCCGTTCATGACTGTCTCTTCTATGCCTGAACTACCCCTTACAGGCTTGCTTTTCTTCCCCTTTTTGATCCCTTTACCCTTCTTAGACATTTCTCTGCTAATGTTGCTGTCCACGGAGGCGGAAGCAGAGGGTCCAGCCCCCAGCTCTTGCATAGACTCCTGCTCGTGATATAGTCTTTGTCCAGATCGACTTCTACCCAGACGCTGTTCTACGTAGTTGGCCAAGTCATCTTCCTCCTTCTGACCGTAGAATCGATTGAGGACTATCAGAAAGAGGCCGATAAGTAGACATATAACACCTGTTCCGACCAATTCAGCCGTTTCCTTTACGGATTCACTTGTCAATACGGCACCAAGCATTAGGAAGGCTGCCAATATGAGGAAAACTGCTCCAACATGAAACATGGTGACTGTACCCATGACCTGTCAAAATTCAAGAAGATTTTTATTTGGTCAAATATAAAAGGGTTGATGCCCCGCTACTTGAGAACAAGAGTAAGAGTTGTGTTAGTAATATTTATTTAAAAGTTATAGGTTCCATACATGTGCCCTTACCTTGTTGTCACCGTCATAATGCTCAATTTGTTGCGAGCCACGCCTTATCCCCTTTCTTTGCTTGGTATCTGCTCTCTGTCTACGTTGGCGTTTGATTGCCAATGCAGAATGTGCGCTGATTCCATGCATTGTGATTTGTCTTTTGTTAGCTTAGTTTCGGATTCGAAATGTTAAACTTACGTAATGGCACAACTTTTCTCGTAATAATACTTTTAATGGCTTCAACTGTGCGAAGTGTATTTGTATGCAAAAATCACCGAATAATTTCACTTGTTATCTCACTACCGATTAAAAAATCAACCGAAAACTTTCTCTTTTTCAAAGTTTGAGCCATGACATCTGCAGCATTTTCTTGAATGGAAATGAGTAACATCGGTTGGCGAATTTCTATGAGTTGTGCGTGTTTTGAAGAGAAATCTGCAACTACACGATGATCACTGTGGAAGCGCACAAGCCGTGTACGTCTAAACCTTCACTTGCGTCATAAATACTTTTATTTGTTAGCTGTTTCAAGTAGTGTAGATACCAACACTTCTCTAAATTGTTTTGTAAATCTTCATGGAGAATGGGTTAGGTAGCCCGCGTAAATCATGCAGAACTACGTCATAGTTTTTATGTATAGCAAATTGTTCCTTGGGTACACTACGACTAGTTAGCCCAACGGAAATGGTTACGGTGATTTAATAGAGTTTCTGTTTCTGGAGAATGAAACAGTTGACCACAATAAAATTTAGTATAGTTCGATTACTTTATCTCAAATTTAGTATGAAAGGTAGTGGAGTAGTAGCAATCTTATTCCTTTTATCGTCTTATTTGCCTTTTGTACCTCCGTTACGTAGCTTTTCTCTTCTTGCTTTCCCCAATAAAGCAACTTTCTTTGTCAACTGTAAATCTGTTCTCACACGTAACAGCAAAGCTATTATTATGTATATCCTTTTTGTTTATGTTACCGCAATTCTTTTTCTTTCAATACAGCTTAAAAGCATCCATTCACAGTGAACAATAAAACCCCAAAGGTTTTGTTTCTTGTTTCAACTTTCACTTTGGTTGTCAAAAGGTTTTTTTTCAGTTCCCGTTCAATGTTGTCAAACTGCATACTTTCCACTTATACGCCTTGCTCACGAGCCTCCAATATTTAAGAATGAATCAAGTGCTTTCACGCAAATAGCAAATACGTGACTAACTGGAACAAATAAAGTTAAACATGTGCACCGAAAACAAACAACAGCAACAGCTCAGGTTCTTCAAACTCTTTGAGGATTGCATCAATATCATCAAACACTCTAAACTGCTAGCAACAAAAGACTAATGCATGAAACTTTCCTTTTAAGTGAGTTTCGTACATCTATCATTCAACAAGAACAAAGTACCTATCCATTCCTTGTAACTGGAAAAAAGTCACAAGCTCCAAGGCATACCACTGAAGTCTTTGTCGTCTTTCTTATTAGAATGTCCCTTTTTCTTAAACTCACTGAGTTGACTGGGAAGGTACGTAGTACACGATAATGCAACAGAAATTGCTACAAGTTCTTAATATTTTCTTCAAGAACTGTTGTTGTACCTATTATTTTAGCCTAGTACGAACGCTCAGGAACTGTTTCTTTGTACCTATCCAAGAGTTGTGCTTGTGGGTCTTATTCTAATATTCACCTTATGATGAAAATAGGGAGGATAATCATTTGACAAAGAAAACGGGGTACACAACTTGCACAACGATGAAAAAGTAGATCTGTTAGTTTGCATTACGCAAGTGCACTGCTGAAGACCAGATACTAAGAGCACAAACGAATTTGTTCTTTGCTTTTTTAGTTAAGGTAACTTCTTCCCTCCAAATAATAATTATATACATTACTTTCTCCCCTTGATAGCATAGCACTACTACCAAAAGGGGTTGTTGGGCTGGAATATACAAATTTTTATCCAACTGTTACTTGTGTGCAATAAGTTTTGGCTGTATTTAGAACACGTATATAATCCCAAATATGGAGTTTCACGTGATTTCTCCAATATTATTAGCGTTTGTAA
This sequence comes from Akabosia matsudoensis, assembly GCA_019593645.1. Lineage (NCBI taxonomy): Eukaryota > Metazoa > Arthropoda > Collembola > Entomobryomorpha > Paronellidae > Akabosia > Akabosia matsudoensis. The sequence continues at coordinate 18,721 of VICI01001741.1, forward strand.
GAGATACAAATGTTGCGTATAAATATTTATTAAATAAAACGTTGTGCATTTGCTTTTTATGAGAAAATAATTGAACCGTACAATTTTGTAACGAAGCTGTAATTAATGTAGACTATATCGTTGTTGAAATCACAATTAAATTATGAGTAACGAAAAGTTTCTAATTTAACAAAATCTAAATATGTATTTTCAACCTTTTTTACTTTCACTAGTACACTAAGAGAACACTATTCTGTTAGAACTTTTTCGTGCACCTTGTTTCCGTACGTCTAGCTACAGCCGAACTACTGCCAAGAACCTGGAAAATTATAATGCGAAAACAAGGCAAGAGAAAGGATTGGCAATGGCAACCAGTGCTATGGCGCTAGTGGTTTTCTTATGCTGCTACATATGGGTGGATAAAAAAGTAGTACGGGCAAGTGCTATAAAGGAATCGTCGAAATGGGCACGTATACAGCAACACATATATTTGTCTTCTTACTTTCACCAAGTCTTTCAGGTTTCAGAATACTTTCTCTTACCAAGCATTCAGCTTCGCTGGATGGAAAATGCTATCTGTGTGGAGTGACTATGCACTCATGTGATACTTGGCGATTCCAGCTACACTTTCACTGCCGATATTCCATACCATTTGCGTCGCCACTGCTTTGTCTTGCTGATGTTTTTTTTCACATACGCAAAAGGATTCCCTCGTTTTGCTTCGAGAAAGAAAGGAAAATACGCAGTACGAGAGATGAGACCAAGAAGTCAGTACTAAAACGTTTAATCTGATCGAAAACATGACCGATTTTGGTCAATGAGGACTCTGGTAAAATGTTGGGATGTTGTACTTATATTGCCATACATTTCTAAGCTTCATCTACTACCTTGTTTATTTCTGTAGTATAAATTTAAATGGTATATACGAGAAAACTCCATGAATTAGGACTAAGCCCCGGGCACCTTCCATTATAGCATAATTTTCGAGGTATGTCATGGTTCTGGACTTTATCCTTCAAGAATTTTCTTCAAAAACGTTTTTGCTTGTTATGGAAATAGCTATGAGCAGTAACTTGTGCCATTGAGGTAAGTAACAAAGTCACAAGGGGAACAGAAAATAATCTAAAATATGCTAGTAAGCAGCTAGCCATTTTTTCTTTTGTCTCTTTGGTCCTATCTTTTTGTCTCTATCCGCCAGAAGTAATCTGCCTTCGGTTTTATACTTATTCTTAAGAGACCATGTGATCTTTGTTTTAAATTTGACTGCATGCAGTTCTAAGTTTTAAAATACGTGAAATATACTGGTTAAACTGTTGGTTGACACCAAATTTTGTAGGAATTATGCTTGAAAGTAATACAATAGACAAAAAACATGTTCTATTATGACACTCTAACATTCATTTTACCAACTCGTATTTCAAAAATACGAATCAAAAAAATAATGAACATTTGAAAGGCTATACATTAGAATGATACATATAAATGGAAGGGAAATAGTAAT
>VICI01001742.1:0-20198 GCA_019593645.1 Akabosia matsudoensis
ACACGATGTGCAAGATTCGCTAAAACACGATCTGCAAGATTCGCTTAAACACGATCTGCAAGATTCGCTTGAACACGATCTGCAAGATTCGCTTGAACACGATCTGCAAGATTCGCTGAACACGATCCTCAAGATTCGCTAAACGAATTCTTCAAGACTCGCTAAACACGATCTGCAAGATTCGCTGAAATACGATCAGCGAGATTCGCTGAAACACGATTAGCGAGATTCGCAAAAACATGCGCTGCAAGATTCGCTAAAACGCGATCGAGTAGCTTAGCAAAACAAAACCTTCATGATGTGGTGAAAAAAAAACTTTCATGATGTATAAGTCATACACGATGCAACCGAATTTTTCGAAACTTGGTAACAGGAATGCGATTGAGCAGACAAACATGTGTACCAAATCTCACGTCCGTACGTCAAAGCATTTCTGAGATTTCGTGATAACAGACGGACAGACGGACGGACGGACAGACACACACGACGATTTTATAAAGTAGCTTTCGCTACTTAATAATGCATTTGCTGCTGACCAGGTTAGGAAACGTATTCGGGAATCTTTTGGGAAGAAAGTGTGTTACCCTTGGGACCAAAAGGGTGACAATTAAGGTGATCCTAAGACGATTTAATCAACATAACCATTTCATAAACTACAACGCATCGAAACATCACACCACTTTCCGCCACAATGTCTTGCTTGTGGGAGTACCTAGCATTTGGACGAAACGAGTATGGTCTTCTACATTATATGCACGATGTTTAGGTAATGAGCTCTTTCATTGAATCAAAAGTACCTTTGAAACTCCGTGACGTCAACTACCTTGATAATAAATACTAGCCGTGAGTTTTTGTTTCAACCAGTATCTCTTTTTCAAAGAAACGAAGAACAGTTATGGTCGCCACAAATCCTTTAACATGTACATGTTCAGGCAATTGCCATAGTTTTATTTACTGTTTCTTCTTAAGCCTCCTATCAGTGTCTGCTCTAAATCTAGATCATATTACTGCTCCATTTGAAAGCTGCGTCATTCATTTGATACACGCCTCCTTACAAGAAAAGGTATTTTGTCGTATAGGCTGCTCCAGCAAAGTCCTAATTTCCTTAGTCAATAAAAAACGAAATAATCATAAATAGTCAAATTAATTGATATCATCAAAATTTGACTATTTCTCTCTCATTGTCATTTCTGCTTCGTCCGAAGAAGGCTCACTGTGAGGGGCCGAAACGTTACGAGTATTTTTTGAATAAATCAAGTTGATTGTTTCCTCTAAAATCGTCAAAACCTTTACTATCCTAATTTCCTTACTTTGCTACTGTTTCAGGCACACGTAGAAGTCCAACTCGGCTCAATACCTGTAACAATTTCTGAGTTTAATTACAACCGAGTCTACAAAGGAAATAGGATCAAGCAACGGGCTTACTGCGACGACCGAACTTATGGATTGAACCAAACAGGAATAAGGTTCCCTCCAGTTTTTCCTCGTCAACAGTGCGACCTTATAGTATATGTTGCACCCAAGCAATGCCGCGCTTGGTATTCAGGTCATCCCTACACCGAAGAAGCATTTTTCCCAAAATACAAATTTCTTCCCGACCACATTTTTGTTGAAGAAGATTGGAATCAAACCAACTATTTGCTCCGCCAAGGGCGATTTTTTATGTATTTGGGACCCAAACACAATCACCTGTATAAACAAGGAAAGAGCATATTTCACGCATTTGATTACGCATTTAGAACGCTCAGGATCCTCGGAATCGACACTCAGGTCACATTTGCTCTTAAATTCTGGATTGAGACTGATCCATACTTTGAAAACATTTTGGGCCTCTACAGGTCCACGATTTTCTACACAAAAGCCCATCTGGACACACTCAATAATGTTTGTAGCAGGCTAAGTGCTCACACGAGAAATTTCTGCTTTCACCTCACGATGATGACGCACGGTCAAGTGGAATTTAGGCCAATTGAATTCAGCCGTTTTCAGAGTAAGACATGGCATGACTATGAGTCTGAGAACCGTCATGTTGGGCAAATTCTTTGGCTTGTTGTCTCGTCAGAGCGTCAGCAAAGTAATGATGGAGCTGAAGATAATAGTTACTCATGGAGGATTCAGTTGGAGAAAGCTTACTTGTTAACACTATTTCCAAACTCAAGTTTTGTCCCGGGAAACCACAGAATGAAAAATAGCCCCATGTCAATATTTGAGGTGGCCGAGAACCAAGACAGGCTTCAATTTGTTCGTTTTGAGCATTCGGGGTTTACGTTTGTCACTTGCGACGATTCAGAGGCGTACGAAACTCTTTCGGTTGCTGGTTTCATATCGGCCTTTCGCCAAAAAACTTGGATATTCGCAGTAGTAATTTCTATTGTAACAGTTTTAATACTGAGATCGTGTTACAATAACTCAATCTGGGACTCGATTACGTTTCCCATTAATATTTTTCTGGAGCAGGAATTTAGTCTTAATGAAAATACAACAAAAATAATTACCATTATATGGCTGCTCATGGGTATCATCCTAAGCAATGGCTACAAAGGCGACAACATTACCCAACTAGTTGCACCTATTTCGAAAAAACAGGCTGAATCTTTTCAAGATCTAATTGACCAAGACTACTCGCTCTTGAGTCCCATTGACAGGTCCACGCACGATCAATACGGAAAGTTGGTTGCTGCCTTTATTGCCCGAAACAACTCAGCAAGTGCCGTGGATTCGTGGATGAGAGTTTTTACAGGAAAGACCATGTTTGAAATTGCGTACATTAGACCAAATTATGTGTCGAGCACACTTCACCGAATTTGGAAACGGCTCCTAATGCCCGAAACCTTTACTGAAAGCCATGATTGGATTAATTCCAGTTTTTACGCGAGCAAAATGTCGCAGTGTTCGAAGCTGGCGTATATTGACCGCCCTGTAGGGACGTTCGAAATGTTCGTAGAGCTGCGTAAGAGAGCAAGGGACAAAGGGGTTATTACAATGGGACGAGAGAAACTGCCCCTTACTGTGTCTGCATGGATATTTGGAAAAGTTCGGGGTATATCGGCAACAGCTCTGGAAATTAAAGTTAACTCATTTTATCATTCCGGCATTGTTCAAATGATTCAGAATTTGAGGGAAGGTAGTCGGTTTATACGGCTTCGAAAAGAACTTCATGCTGTTTCCCACAATCAACCAGTGAAGAAGCTTTCACTAGAAGATAATGTTGTCGTAGAGTTTTACGTGTACTTGATTTGTCTGGCTGCAGCACTCCTTGCTTTTATAGTGGAAAACTTTCATGATATGAGCTCGATCAGCACGCAAAAAATCTTCAGAAACAGAATCGCGGTGAATGAAGGCCTATTACTTTATGAAAATGTGAAGCTAAAAATTCGAGCTATTTAGTTTGCAAAGGAAATGTGCACCGGACAAAAAAATTGCAAATAAAAACCATACTCCTGTAAAAGCCATATAAGATTGTTTTAAAATTTTGTCATTACGGATTATGAGTGGTTAACCGAAGAAATTGTGTATACAACAAGTTAACCAGGAAATCATGTATGAAAGCAATATGGATTCTGAATAAAACGGATCTTAATAATAATAATAATACCTTTTAGTGATTCGGAGCTTTCCAGTTTGTTTACAATTGCCATCGAATCGATTCTATGCGGTCCTGGTCTCATTTTACCCACTTCAACCTTATTTAACCATGAAAACTAGCACTTGGTCTTTTACAATCAAACCCGTGATACAAGTCATCTCTGGTGTGGCTGAGCTCACAGAAAAGCTTCCGGTTTATTTTGAGGGGAATTTTAGTGAGATGAATGTGAATTAACATGAGGCGAAGTCACATCGAACAGACAAGACACATACTAGTTTTTGGAGTGTAACGTTTGTTTGTCTGATGCTTCAAGAGTAAAAAAGGAGCTGCTGGGGATGTATGGTTAGAAGATTTATTTTTAATTTGTTAGAATTATTATTTATGTTCTAATATTGTCCCCAAATACTTATCCCCAATTTGTATTTGGCGTCCTGCCTTAACAGTTTATTAGTAAAAACCACAAGGGCACATAAATCATAGCAAAATACCAAACAATAGCTATACCAGATTCTCTACGAAGTTTTCTGTTTGTCTCTTTACAATAAAAGTAAGTTAATAATAAGCTGATACAAGTTTACATTTAAAAATTCATACGCGAATATATTGGCTGAAAATATTTCTTCATTTCTTTGTTATCGTTCACAAATTGCAGTCAGAACTTACGCAAATTCAATTGACATTGGGCTAATAAAACCCTCCTTTATAATACATATTAATAAAACCCCCGTTGTAAAAATCATAGGCCCGTTGTTATTGGAAAAAAAAATATTCCATTCATTTTACGTAAACTGAAAACCATCTAATTATAAGAATACAATGAGCCTCAGCAGTTCTTTTACCCATCTTGTATGTACAGTTAATTAGCCTAAAAATGGATTCATTTTTATTTTTCCTCTCCCATTCTCTCCTCTTCCTCTACTTTCACGAACTAGCTTACGCCCACCTTGATTCTTGGCGGTGAGAAGGCTCACACGTAGACTTGACCTCTACCTGACGGACCAGTTTGCGAATGTTGCTTTGAGGTTGTTGTCGTTCCGTATTTTGAAATAATCTATAAAGTAATCCATCCATATTTGTATTTTTTGTCCAAATCTGAAAACTTTTATAGTGTTGTGAAATAATTTTATACCTGACAGTCATTAACTATCCGTCACAGCCTTGGATCTATTGGACGGACCTCGTGTCCCGGAATTTTCATATGGACTTCCTCCACAGTGTCAGCTGCCACCTGCGTCTCTTATTTTCGCTTTTTCATCTGCACACGACTCCAAGACGTCGTTGTCACCACCACCGCCGCTTTCAAAAATATATGTCTCGATAGCTAACAACATCCTTTCACGCTACAAAATCGATCTCACATAACCATCCGCGTAGCCCTCAAGCAAGCAATCCTCGACACCTTTATCTTTCAAACCCTCACAATCATACTTAACTTGTCTCATATTACCACGCAAATTTGGGTGCTGACCTAAGACCTTCGCTTGCCGGGCCTGAACTTCAGTCAACATTCTACTCAAGCATGTTTTAGTGATACTTTTTCTGATACAAAAGGTTGAACTATGGCTAGATTATTATGCTACGAGGTGCATAAGGACAGAACAACTATATTCAATTTAACACAAACATTTTCTATCAACAATCAGGCTTTCAAAATTAATTGAATGCCATTTTCAAGCTTAAATTCTATGTAACCATTTGCTTACATGTGGTAATATGTGACCTTTCGAGGGATAATGTGGCTTATGTCGTTTTGTCCGTTGGCCTTTTTCTCAAAAAGTGTGAAAAAATCAGCAACTCCAATAAAATTCGGCAAGGTATTTTCATTACATCCGCCAATTAAGACCAAACGTAGTTTAGTAATACCTTGGGTCACTGGTAAGAATCCTACTGATTTTTAGCCCAATCCGACAAGTCTAACAGCCGGGGTCATGTGTCAAAGGTTAGTCTAAACCTGCAAAAAAATTTGACCCCTGACCCCGGCTGTTAGGCTTGTCGGATTGGGCTAAAAATCAGTAGGATGACCCCGGCTGTTAGGCTTGTCGGATTGGGCAAAAAATCAGTAGGATTCTTACCAGTGACCCAAGGTATTACTAAACTACGTTTGGTCTTAATTGGCGGATGTAATGAAAATACCTTGCCGAATTTTAGTGGAGCTGCTGATTTTTCACACTTTTTGAAAAAAAGGCCAACGTACAAAAAGACATAAGCCACATTATCCCTCAAAAGGTCACATATTATTATACATGTTCTTCCTATAGCTATCCGCTGTTACTTATTTGTATATATTGCTGCCTGGTCCATAGAACAAACTAGAAGAAATCAAATATTCTAACTTAAAGGTCTTACAACCTTTCAATATGTGACTGCCCCTAGGCAAAGGGGATATGTCATATTAAAAAAGCAGCAAGAAAATGTACTATATATTCTTTTTACTTTATAGGCGCAGATATAAGAACAGCAAAAGTAGTTTCTCGCTACTTTCACATATAGCCTTTGGCAGTTGTCAGATAAAAACGAATGTAGATTAGATTTACTTGTTAGGTTTTTTTAAATATGACATATCCCCTTTGCCTGGTAAAAGCCACGTATAATAGCTCACAAGTTACCCTTAAGCTTCCGTTTCATCATAAGTGACACCATTGTAACCATCACGGGAACTTAGTTTCTGAATGATTACATCTAAAGCTCGATTGTCACCGCCAATTTTCCTCAATCTCTGGGCTTTTTGTAGAGGTGTTTCACCAACGCTGTCCTTTTGATATACGCTTACTTTTTTGTCGACAAATAAACTTATGCTTTCAATGTTCTGCACTGCAACACCTTCATGTAAAACGTTACTCCCATTCTTAGTAACATGTCGACAGTCTACTCCGTGCTCAACAAGAGCTTTTAAAAATCCCACATGAAATCCTCTTCTAACCGCCAATTGAAGAAAATTATTTCCATCTTCATCGACTGCGTTTGCATCTACTCCATTAACCTTTAGCAAACTTCGTAAGAGGTACACGTCAACCTCATTTTCAGAATGTAACCGCTCGTGAATTGGCGTTCTCCCCTTTTTATTTTTTCTATTGAATATTTCCACCGCAAATCCAGTGTATTTTTGTAAAATCATAGTGACAAGACTACTAAATTCAGACTTTTCCATTAAAGTAGCAGCAAAATGGGCTATGTTATTGTCATAGTCGTCTCTTGCCGAAATATCTGCTCCTTCCTGTATGAGATACTTAATCATGTCCAAATTTCCGCCAGCATAATGAATGCATGTCTTTCCATCAAAGTTACGTGAATTTACAGAAATTCCTTGTGCAGAAAAGTATCTAATGAGTTCCATATTGCCATGTTTTGATGCAAAATGCACACCAATTTCCCCATCAATATTTGCTTCATTCACACTGACGCCTTCGCCCCTCAAGGCGTCGATAAATTCTAAAGGCTTATTCTGCTGGATGGCACATAAAATCAAATTGTTTCCATCTGCATCTTTTTCTGCCATATTAGCTCCAGAAATGTTTAAAAGCTTTCGAAAATGATCTATGTCTATGTATTTACTTCGTTGTAGGATCTTATGAATGGGACACTTAATTGCATGTGCAAAACAATTTGATGCCTTAACATCAGTAGCAATGTAATCGATAAGCTCATGATATTTTGTCTTGCCAAGATAAGTAGCTGCATTGACTATAATATTATTACCCTCTCCGTCTACAGCAGTTAAGTCGGCACCATGCCTAATAAGTTCCTTAATTAGTACTAAATGTATCCGTTTATATGTTAAGGTACCCCCTCCTCGCTCATGCAGAAGAGACGAAGTTTTGGAGACCAGCTTCTTCAGAATGTCACGTTTCTGATGAACAACCTTCATTGAATCCTGATGGGTGAATTCTATGCAGTTTCTTAGCAGGTTTCGGTCATGAATAGGTATCTTATCGATAAAAAAATCTACCATCTCGATGTTTCCACGGGATATGGCAAAGTGCAAGGGTGTCGTATACTTGAAAGGAATTGATTTTAGCTCGTTTTCTAAGTTGATGGAAAGCCGTGTTTGGAATAGATCCATTATTATACCAACTACCTCAACAGTTGAATATTTAGCTGCTATGTAAACTAGTGCAATAGCGCGTGAGTAGCCCTTCCACCCGCACCCGCTTGGATTTTCTAAATGGCTGAAATATGAAGTGTATTTGCTTAACTCCGTTTTACTTAACTCTAAGGTAGATTTGACGAAATTTAAAATATGTGCGTAGTTACTAGAAGCAACTGCATTAAGTAAAGAAAATAGTTTAGCCGGAGTTACTACTCGTCTAATTTTTGAATTAAATTTTGGGGTCAAGGTGAAGTCGAAATCCTCCAAATGCTCATTAAGAAAATATACCAGAAGAGGTCTTTGAAAAGAGAAAGTTGTAGTTGGAACTGTTATTGTAACGCCATTTTCCTCAATTAATGAGCTCAGTCGGTTTTCTTTGGTCTCTAACAGTTTTTCGAACAAGAATAAAATCATTTTCGACTGGAAGCTGAGAAAAGATTTCGATTTGTTGGAGGTTTCAAACAAAATGTCTCTGATGAGCTCTGATATAAGGTATTCAGTGAATGTTGAGTGAATGAACTCTATCACAGTATTATCCCCGTATGTCTTCTGTTGGAGAAGACCTACGGAACAGGGATTATTCATGACCGCTGTCTTTTCAATTCGGTAATGTGACGCATAAATATCTGAAACGGAAGGGAAAAGTAAGTCAATTGCTTTCCACACGTGGAAAGCTTTGATTTTTGCCAACTCGTTGTAACAAGCGGTACTTCCTGCAATCGATTCGACCATGGCTTTAGCAGGATCTACTACTTTGAAGATATCTGAAATTGTGGCAGTGGATGGATCTATGTTTATGTGCATTGTAAGAAACCTCCGCTCAACAAATCTTTTATAAGCGGAAGCCAATGAATAGGTTTGGTTAGATGGGTCCATGTTTCTGAAGTATTTTCCTAAGTGTATTTCAGAAAGTACGCGAATATGTAGCGGAATGCCAAAGAGCTGCATATTGATTGTATTCGAAAACGACTTAACATTCTCGAGAAGAGTCTCCGCTGTTTGATCAAACCTTGACTGCTCATGTGCACTCCAATACCGTTTTATAATTAGTTTCTGTTGATGTTCTGACAAAGGTGTTATATGATGCACACTCAGCATTTCCGATTGAAAGCTTGAATGATACCGCTCTGGCGAAAGCGTCATATGAACTCGTACGTGGTCAATTTTAGAGGCAGTTTTTACTAAATTGTTGTAATGCTCGGAATGAATGGTTGGTACTTCGTCTAACCCATCCAAGAAAAGTTCTATGCTTAGCCTACCTGCATCTAACAGACCAATTACTATGGATGCACTAATACTACTTGTGGTTATGTACTCAACCAACAACTTGCGTACAGAGTGTGTGTTACTTGTTGAGAAATACAATGATGTGGACCCTTGCTTACACAAAAGTGGAAGGTAAATGTGCGCTATAATTTTGTCCGGATTTCTCTCTTCTATAGCCTTAGCTAAGCTACCCAATAACGCGGATTTTCCGCTGCCTGGAAGATCTACGATACAAAAAGTTTGAAACGTTTCGGTTACTGACTGGTTGTTACTTACAATTTCTTCTTCTGTTAAAAGCGCCCGAAAATATTTGTCATTTTCTTGAAACAGCTTATTGCAAAAGTTTTTGAGGGAGCCTGGGCCGTTGTGAGACTCTTCAAGAAGGAAACCTTCCATTTTACCTGAATACCTGAGAAGATGAATAGGGACTTTTGTCTCATTATAAATTAAGTGCCAATCGGATATATCTTCTAAAATTATGAATTTTGCCGTTACTTCGAGAGTCTGACTGCTAGACCATTGGCAATTTTCTGAAGGAAACTGCTGAATAAATTCGGAATAGACTATATTTTGGATTACGAAGACATCGTCCGTAGCATTACGAACGTCTTCCGCGGTTAATTTTACCTGTCGCACTAACGATCTGCGGATGTAGTATGATGGCACGGAAGGTAAACTATTCGTGGTTACCTGAATTAAATTTTGCTTTGAAAGGGAAATGTTTCCAAACTCCGCGAGGTCGCGCAACGACACCGAGCTCCGGAACCTTTCCCACATGTCTTGTTCGCAGCCATGCCAGAGCTCCTTTAGTGTCATTGTACTGCTGTTGAAACGTAATTTTAGCTGCAGAATTTGTGTAAGTGGCAACCCATCGAGAAGAATCCGAACTACACTAGTGTGTCCGTACTGACTGAGGGCTTTCGCTAAACGTCCGTACAACTTCGGGTTTGTCGAAAGTCGGGCGTATAGCATTTTGGTTTTTTCCATTTTGGACTTCGTCTTCATCTAGAATTAGTAAATTTGAAGAGTAAAATATGACATAATATATTGTACTATAGTACTTAATGCACACATGGACTTACCAACTGATCGATGAATTCATCCTCGAAAACTTTCATGTCCTTGAGGTATGTCATCAGCTTCGCATCAAAAGTGGTTCTCTGGATAAGTTGAGTGCTCTTCTCGGTAACATACTCTCGCAACATTGCCTCCGTCTTTGCTACTGTCCAGCTTGTTGCCTCTTCATTCAGTGTTACAGCGACTACGTTCCCGTCTTTGGTTGACGTATGTTCCAATACAGGTTCAGTATGTTCCGAACTTTCTTTGAGAGCAACAAGGAGACTTTCGCTTCTGTTGCAATTACTTGCAGTCTCAATCACGCTTTTATTATCGTTTGCGATTGTGTAGATTTTTACCCCGGCTGTTTTCAGTAATTTAATTGTCCTCTCTTGAACATCGATATGTACTATTGCCTCGTGTAAAGGCGTGTATCCCTTATTGTTTTTAACTGCCAACTTGTCGATTCTATTATCGTTGATAGTTACGGCAACTTGCTCATGGAACCTCTCTGGACAATGGTAAATTGCTGATAAATGTAGCAAAGTGTTTCCCAGCCTTCTGCTTTTAAGCATATCGCGCTTTTCAAACTGAAAAATGAAAGTTACTATTGCTTCGTTGCCGTATGCTGTTACGTCGTCGAGCAGAACATTGCGTTCGTCACAGTTTAAGAAGTAGTTCATGGCGTGTTTGAAAATAAACTCTTTAATGGCAATTGGTTGATGCTCTACTTTCACGAAAAAAAGGGAGTTTTCCTTGTGGGCAGTGATCGAGAACGGTTCAAAATTCGGGATTTGGAGAATTGCTTCAAGGGAGCGTAGAGAGATGTTGTTCACGTGTTGCAAGGCGTAGTGAAGTGGCGTTTTACCGGCTGAATCGGGGGCCCCAAACATTTCCGTCATAATGGAATGCTTTTTAGTAATTATTACAAATTTTTCGAACTGCTCCGAATTCATATATGTAGCCGCTAAGTGTGCCAAGTTTTGTTCTCGGTTGGTAATCGTATGTGTGAATACCCGCATTTCCATTAATTCCTCTATGAGGTCTACGTGGACTTTCCCCGTCAATATTGCATCCAATCCGTTCCATTTCTCAGTCAGCACGGCCTTTTCATGCGCGAGGAGGTATTTTAAAATATCACGCTTATTTTGAATCATGTGGCTTGAATCTTGAACACTGTTAAGTACTATGGAATGAACGAGCCCCCGTCCTTTGCATTCAATCTGAATATTCTGATGTATGAATTTAAACATCGGGAAGTTTCCTTTCGTGCCAGCGACATGTAAAAGTATTAAAGTATCGGTCGTGAGGGAACCAATCATTGATTCGGCTTGTTCATGAAAGTATTTCCATATTATCTCAATTATACATTCAGTGGCGTGCTTTGTTGCAAGAAGAAGCAAATGATAGTAGCGCTCTTCTTCAAGAAAATAGGCTGAATAAGCTGTGTCGTCGATGCTCTGCAATCCATTAATTATGTACTTGGTAATGTTATCGACCTGATGAATCAAGCAAGCAATTAAAACTTCATACAACTCTTTTGGTGTAGTATTCTGGACAAGTGACTGGCAGGTACTTTGGTTCACCGATGAGGTATATTGTACCAGTCCGTCGATCAAAAATACATGCATAGGATTTTCAAACAAAAACGTTTGAAAGGTGGATCCAGGTATACGTAAATTACTCATTTCCACCCCCAAATCCTTGGGTGAAGTTATTGAAGATGAGTAGTTAGTATAAAAGACGCTATGAAACATCGTGACAGACTTTGATGGATGACTTGAACCATTACTGGAGGATGAAATCAGTTCCGTGATCACTTTAGCAATGATATACTGCCCCATAATAGTACGAATGAATTGACTTGTATTCGAGTTTTCCGAACCCACGAAGATTTCGATGATGTTGTCTGTTTCCTCTAAGATGCTTCGGAAGTCTGAACTGCTTGAAAAGCTTTGGATGAACCCATCGTACAACTCTCTCTGATTGAAATCTTTGAGCTTATCCAACACGATGCTTTGATAGAGAGCGAATACAAAAGAACGAAGGCTAGTAAATATTTGCTGAGAAGTTTTCAAATTTTTGGCCAAATTCAGATAAAGAATGTGCTGGAAAACGTAATTACTTCGTTGTCTGAAGGGACTAGAATCATAAATTCTTTTCAGCTGCTGTACATACTGGCTTGAATAGTTGATGACATCTGATGAATTAAATTTGTGATATTTTGTGGTCCAAATACTTGCAAGAATGTTACTCAGGTCATCATCTGAAAACGGAATCACCTTGAAGAAAGTCGGAGAATCAATTTGATCGAATTTGATGGCAATCGTATCTTGGTAGAAAGCAAAGACTCGAAACTGTCGAAATGTCTGTGCCACCCATACAAGCAAAGATTCGCCGATAATTGTTCCTTCTACAGCGTTAGCACTACGGATTCCATCAATGAAAAGGTCGATCGAACCCTCTTCCCGGGTCATGAGAATTTCAAGAATAAGCTTTGCCAGTCTTGAAGGTGCAGTATTTTCAATGATTAAAGAGATTGACGGTTTCAAGGTTGTTGGCAAGTATTGAAACTTGCTTGCATCAATATATATCCCGACTCGCTTGGGGAAATCTCTCTGAATTTTTCTAGACAGGCTTACTAAAATAGATGTTACCCCGACTGAACTTGACTGGACTGCGAAAAACTTCTCAGAGCTTTGAGACAAGTTGGATACCAATTCCTCTTCTGTTAAGACATCTCCCGACATAGTTTTCAACGTTCTCGGAAAATACTCAGCAGATGACAGTGGCATATTGTTTACCAGCTTGATACAGGGCTCAGAACTGTTGGCTAAAGTCCATAACTCATACGATAGCTTTCTATCTTGGCAAGTTGAAATACCTGTTCTGAACTTCTCTATTTCCAAGTCATTAATTAAGTCTTTTATCGGCAGCGACACGCCATTATACTCCACAAGAACTTGAGAAATACTGGTGTTGTTTTTGCTCGCCTGAATTTGTTCCAACAGATAATTTACAATCTGATGGTAATTGCTGACCATGTGATTGGACCAGTTTCGACTCGTTAGATTTATCGCAAACAAAATCTTAAGCAGCCCGCCGGCTTGTTTTGAGAGATCGAAATTGTACAATCGTTCTATTTCAGCAAGTCGTGCTGGAGCAATTGTCCGTAAATTCTCGTTCTGCAGACCTAACTCAATTGGCGTGAGCCCTTTCTTGTTTTGAGCAAGCAAATCAGCTTGGTGTACAAGCAACATATTCTGAATTTTCGTTTGGTTCCCTGACATGCATGGTTGGCTAAAGGACACGTGCAATGCTGTATTCCCGTCTTTGTTTCTTAATGTGATGCAGCTGGTAGCGCTTTCTTTAGAGAGTGAAAGCAAATATTCTACTGCAGGTAAGTTTCCTACCTCCACTGCAATATGGATCAAGCTATCGTCATTCACATTTCTTGTATTCGACCAGAATTCTGTGTTTCCGAAGACCATCTCCATAACAACTTTCAGCGATTCCAAGCCCTGATGATATCTAATCGCTATAAATGCAAGATTTTCTCCCATTTCGTTTCTGATTTCGAAATCCGCTGCATCATTCTTGAAATAGTTTAGGCTTTCAGCGTTCAAGCTAGCCAGCTTCAATGCTAGGAACAGGGCGGATTGGCTTTCAGCTCTACTATGCTTTGAAAATTCATACCCATGTGACTTAATCATGGCTAAAAACTTGTTCAAGGACTCGGCCTCAATTTTCTTCTCTTTACCCCGTTGTAGAAATACGTGCAGAATACTCTCCCCGGTGTTGCTAATTACGTCATTTACATCGGCTCCGAACTCTAACATGTGTTTCAGTAATTCTGTATGACAGTTTATCTGCAATAATGCACTCGATCCATCCTCCAATTTTTCCTGAATATCGATTGTGCCATTTTTCAAGTTCATCAGCCGTGTTATGATACACTTTTTATCATCAATGACACCGTCTTCATCGTTTAGCGACCCTTTCACGCATAAGTGCAGTAACCACCTACCATAAGATGCTGTTGTATCATCTCGGCTTATAATTTCATCAACGATATAGTAATTCCCCCTCTGAACAGCAACCTGCACGGGCGTAAGAACTTGAGATATCCCGACAAGGACAATCTTCTCGTTACGTAGCAACTTGGAAATGAACTCATTATACGTTGAGTCTGAAAACCGTGCAGCAGATAAGAGTATGGTCGAATCAGCTTGCAGTTTCTGGCCTGACGTAAAGCAGCAATGGATCATGAATTCTGCAATCCCTTTCAAGCTGCCTCTGGCACATGCTCCCCAAATACTATCCATCTTCGAGCTCTTTCTTTTGATATGGCAGGACCATGTATTTAGCGTGCTCTTTAGCTTTGTCTCTTGATCAACTGAAGCAAGTTGCGAATTTAGGAAATAGGTAAGATCAGGATTGAAGAAGGACTGAATCAGAACATCGCTGCAGATATTATCTACAGGATGGTCAAGCACTGCTTCAGTTTGAGAGTGAAATGAAAGTACAGAATCGAACAGAAAATCTGTGAAAAGTGGCGGTAAGTTTGAATCAAGCGTAGAGGATAATAATGTTTCAGCAATGTACTCTGCGAGAAGGTATTCGGCAACACTTCTATGGGTAAAGCGGGCTGTATCTTTTGATGACTGTGTGGGAAGAATTATGCCAAGCCGGAGTACGTCGTTTAGAAGCAAGTGTGACTTAAGGTTTAGGCTTAGAACGTTTTGAAATGATGGAAGGTACTCGGGAAACAGAAGCTCGATTGCGGCTAAAACATGAATGTACTTAACTTTTTCCAGCGATATCCTTCGTTCTACCAGAACCTTGCCTGCTATCTGCTGTTCATCAACGCTAAGTTGTTTTGCTGGCATGCGTTGGAACCTTCGTTGAATCAGTCTCTTGAACATGTCATTCTTCGTTGAGACGACAATGGTTTGCTCTGTCTTGTATTTGGACTCTACGTAACGTGCTGCGAATTTCGAGTTGATTTCCCCCAGAAACATGCACTGCAATGGCTCTCCTGTGTTGCTTTGGAACTCCTGATCGTCTCTGGTACTGCTCTTAGCTGCTTCGATACATTTCGTGGCATACATTTCCATTTGCTTTCTGTTGTAGACTATTTGCTCAGACTTGCTTTGCAGTTCGTTCTGCCACGTGTTCACGAGGAGCGTTACTTGTTCCTCCTTGGTCAGCGGGGTGATGACGGTGGCAAATACGCCCAGATGTCTCTCTAGTTCTTCGCACAAATTGGGTCTGGTTGTTACTAAGAGTCGAATATTTGGAAGGTCATCTTGAACAACTCGGATGAGTTTAGCAGCAATAGCCATTTGCGCCTCCAAAAGCTCATCGTATCCATCTAGGAACAGACTGACTTTCTCTGATTCGCTACCTAGAAGCTCGACTAGTACGAAGTGTCCAAATTTAGATGATGTGTGAGTTTTCGCGATGACATCTTTTATATAATCTGCGGTTATGTCTTCTAGTTTCGTAGGTAGATGGTCTAGAAATGCACCCATGGTGAAAAAGAAAACAAGGTGGCTAGGCTCCTTATCATGACCAATAATGAAATCGGCAAGTTGTTCCAGGAAAACTGACTTGCCCATTCCAGCTGTGCCCGAAATGCAAAATGACTGTTGGTTGTCGCGAAGTGCCCAATGGTTAAAGTATTCCTCCTCTGAAATTTCATCTTGTTCTTGGTGAAGATATGGAAGGAGATTGTGCACGGTGCCATGCGATCGTATCCATAATAACGCATCGTGTTCCCACGACAGAAGATGCAAATTGGATTTGACAGCTTTCTTACAGATAGCGTCGAAGTCTTTATGCTGGTCTTTATCAAGCAAAATATGTCTTACCTTGATGCTGGTTTCATTCTCTAAGCTGCCTAGAATCTCTCCGGACTTTGCAGTTTTGCCGCCATTTGCCAGATTCGCCAGGACATTGCGTTCAATATTTGTTACCAGAAATATGTCGTTTGGTAAACTTAGCGCTTCCGCAGTCAGATAAACTCTTGGCATTAGGGTTCTCTTGATGTAGACACCGTCCTTAACAGTTTTCGGAATCTTGGTTTCGATTAGCGTCCAAATTGATTTATCGCTCAAAATCCTTTCCTTAGTGGCAGCGTCTATGTGTTCACGTGCTTTACTGACTGACAGATTTCCGGATCGTTGCAAATACGAAAGAAGCCTTACAGGTTTCCCTTGAACAAGAACCGTTCTCGTTAAATATTCGTATAGAATTGGGAACCCATCCTTATTCACAAATGGCTCCTTCTCAAGGTCAAAGGGACAGGGCTGATTGTTTTTTTCGTAGCCTTCCAGAAGTATCAAACCAGGAGCGGCTTGGTGGTATTCAAACAAGGCTTTTACGAGAATATTATACGCTCCCCTTTTTGTCATTAAACGATCAAACAGAGCACTTTTCTGTTTAGTTTCTCCTTCGGATGCTTTTATGGCGTCCTTGAATGAATATAATGAGATTTAAGGCTATCTTTCAGAAAGAAAACAGTGTTTACATCTTGTTCATACTTACCAGATTGTCCACATCTTCTTTAACTAACACTTTTTCGGATCGAAATGTTGCTAGGAGATTGGTGCTGCAAATAGTAAGCTCGATAAGCTCCGGGAGCCTAGAGACAATATGCTCCTTTTGCCAGTCTTCCATTCTGAAAAAGTGTGGAGTTTCGCCCGAAACTCCACCAACTCGTTACTGCAACGAGAAGCTTTTTCCTTGAAGGCCTCGTCTTATTTATATACAATGGTAGAATCACGTGAAACTCGAAAGCTACTGAATTATGCAAAACCACTTGAACGGTTGAGTAAGGCAATTCATTACCACTCCAAATGCTTTTGTTCTTTTCCATTCTCACGATATCTTGTAGCAGAATCAACAAGAAAATTGTCATTTCAAAAAATAGAGTGACAGTTTTAATCTGGGCATTGATATATCCATTATTACGTAGCTGAACTTTGTTCAGCAAGTTATGATATCGATGAGTTTGTCTGTCTGTCCGTCTGTCTGTCCGTGTGCGCTCTACAGGCCGTACCTTTTGACCAATTTCCACCAAACTTGGCAGAGGTATACTTTGGACCCTAAGTAAGATGCCTATTGATTTTGAGCCAAATTGGTTGACCATAAGGGCCGAGGTCAAGGGTAAACTTTTCTTTTATATCTTGATATGGCATGCGAGGTATCATTTGGAAGCCCTTATTGAGAGCATACTAACGGCGTGGTTGTCTTGGATTTTTGTCACAACTGGAAAGCGGCGCCAAAGGTCAAACTTTTGCATTGAGCTCAAGATTTCGGACGACGTTCTGGTTTGTGCATTGAAAAGTGGAGAGTGACATATCATTAAAAAGCTCTCAATTAGGGCTATTCTATGCAATCTCTTTTCCTTAGTTTTTTTGCTAAGCTTTTTTCTTTAGCCTTTTTGCTACGCTTTTTCTTCAGCTTTTTCTTTAGCTTTTGTTCTGTTCAGCTACGTCTCTATAGCTTTAAAAGCTTTTATTGTGTAATCAGACCACTCTGGACAAATTTACATTAACTTCTCAGATTATGAAAAAGTTGGTTACAAACTCTTTGTCTACCGTGCTCGTATACACAGTCAATCTCAATATGAACATTTGTTAAACGATTTGTTGTTTCAGATAGATACAAACACTTAAAAACGACCCTGAACAAAGTTTTGTGTCAGTCATTGTTTTCGATTGGGATGAATTCATCAATCCATCATTTCTGGACATTGACATGGGTATTTACGCTGTAATACTTTGGAGAGCTGAAATCAGGAGGGAAAGGAGAATGGATTGAGTCTTTTTTTTCTCGATAAGTACAGCGTGGCTCATTAACAACGCGTTCTGCCTAAGTACGTAATGTACTTGATTGGAGTTGAGGTTGTCTGAAAACGGGAGAAAAACAACGCACCATCACAAAGTCACATGCCAAATGCCAACGTGAAACGAAAACTCGATTCCGGGATGTAGGAGGATGAGAAAATCGACTAGCATCTCTTATGCTGTGTGTGGTCAAATCGAATATTAGAAACGCCTCTTCAATTTGCATTTGAAAATGAGGTTTTCGCTTACTCGATCGACAAAGCTACTCGCACTGACAAACAGCACAAGAGATTCGATTCGATATTCTCATCGTACGTATCCAGGAATCGAGTTTTCTTCTCACGTTGGCATTTGGCATGGGACTTTGTGATGGTGCGTTGTTTTTTGTCCCGTTTTCAGACAACCTCAACTCGAATCAAGTATATTACTTACTTAGGCAGAGTGCGTTGTTAATGATCCACGCTGTATATGATCCCCAATGTTCCCAATGGGAGCCATAGAGGTTGATAATAATGAAGAACTTTCTGTGGAGGCTGGAAGTTACGCTAATGTCGAAACACAAAATCATTTATTTCTCGAATTACATATTTGATACACACACATGCGAGACGTTGATGTCCAAGTTTATTAATAGAGCTATTCCTTTAATTTTTTTTCAAAGTCTTTATAGGCTGGCAAGGCTTTGTGAACGTCCGGTGGCTCTTTGCCTAATTTCTGATAGACTTGCACAAGTTTCTCGGCAGGGGCAACTTGTTCACTTTCGAATAACGCTTTGGCCATGAGACTAAACCCATTCTTCTTCATTCCCAGCAAGTCGTACAGCTTTTCAACTTGTTTCATTTCTCCAGCATTGTTGCGAATAGTATCCTGCCATAAGAGTAAAAAAGAGTCAAGGTGAAACATTTGCATCACAATTTATAGGCATACCAGACGTTTTTGAAGGGAACTGACCCCTTGATTAACCGTTTCAAATCAATGATGAAGCATTGCGGAGTAAAAATTACAAATACGTTAAAAAAATTCATGCCAATCAAACCAACTGAGTCCTATTTATTACTAAAATCGAAAACTGTACGTGCAGATAATTGAAAACCAGTGTCAATATATTAAACCATTGCCCAAGGGTACGTAAAACCTCTGTACGAAATTTTGTGTCAATTACACAAAGCGCGTCCAGGTTATCCAATTAGCTGTAGACGTCTGGCCTGATTTGTGAACTGATAATTGTTTAACGAAATCGATACGGGCAGTTTTTAACTGTTTCAAGGTTAGGGTATGGAAAGCAGATTGTTTTTATCTGATTACCTGTAAACTATTTTTTTTTGAATAAATACAATACAATACAATACAATACAATATCCCTAAAAACGAATTCGGGCCCGTTGAGGCACCGGAAAACCAAATTGAACACGTTAATACGTTGACTAAGTCTAACTGAAAACGTTTGGACAAATTTTCATGGTGACCAGGCAACGCGTGCTAAAGCTCTCCCTAAAAACCCCAATTCGGGCAGGAGCAGGTATCCGAAACCAACTTAAAACAATTTTGTACGTTCCCAACGTCTTCCTGAGGCCTGCATGCAAAATTTCAGAAACATCTGACGCAGCGTTATCATTAAAAAACGAATCCGGGCGCCTGTAGGTACCTGATTTTACCTAAAAATCAGTTTCCTAAAGACCTTCCAGGAGAGACACGCATACAAAATTTCACACAAATCTGACGAAATGTTCACAAGTTAAGCTTATAAGCGAATTCGGGCACTTGCGGGTACATGAAAATACCTAAAAACTATTTACTTCGCTCCGAATGCCTCCCAGGGACCTACATACAAAATTTCTGAAACAATCTGAGAATATGTTCCCAAGTTTTCATTTAAAAACGCATTCAGGCACCTGCATGCACCTGAATCCATCTAAAAGCGTACTTATCTGTTAAAAAGGGCTCCTGGGAACCTGCTTCTTCAATCTCAGTCCAATATGACAAAGTGTTCCCAAGTTTATAGCCAGAATACTTGAGGGGCTTATCCAATCGCCTTTAAAACCTATACGGGTCGCCTTGGACCTATTCCAAAACTATCCGCCAAGTTTGGAGCGAATTGGAGTAAGCGTTGGAGGGTTCTCGTGATAGAGGTGACACGGAACATACGGAATAAACTGACAGATAAACGATATTTGGCAACTTACTAACACGTCCATATCGCCCCTAGATAGAACGCCACAAGATCGAAGGCGGCAGGTCAAGGTTACATTGCAGTTCGTTGTATCAATGAGCTCATGCAGGATCTCACGAATATGCTCCTTTTCCCAAACCTCCATGGCGAAGTCAAACTTTAAATACGAAATGATCAAAT
>VICI01001743.1:0-20194 GCA_019593645.1 Akabosia matsudoensis
AAATTGTAAATCGTATCACTTGATTCTCGCGTACTTTGCACGGAACTTTACGGAAGGGTTGTGATCTACAGAATATTCAAATTCCAACACCCCTGGTCGTAACAACCTATGCGCTTTCTCTTTAATATAGTTGTCAGATGTAGTGACAATTTGGACCTAAAAGATTACTCCTCCCCCCACATTTCGCTTTCCAAGAAGATATACCCCCGAATTGGAGTACATACGTCCGTTGTATTAACTTTATTTTTCTTTTCTTACGGTTTGAACCAAAATTCATTCACAAAAGCAAATTAATAGTATAATGAAAATCGCAATTTTTAATAGCGCAACCTTGTATTCAAAATTGTAGAGGATGAGACTACGATTATGTGAATTTAAGACCATGGTTTCAAAAACTGCAGTACTTGGAATTCCCTAACGATAACTAGTGAAATGGATTAAAGTGTTTTAGAAGAAGTTCTATAGCATCTCTGAATTTCATTATTGTTTTTATCACTCGCCAAAGAATAATATAAGCACCTTATCTCTATGTTCACGTTGAATGTCCTTTAATATCGTTGAAGATTATGAAATCTCTGTTCTTTGATCACTTGCTATTGTTGTTTTCGTCATAGTTACTTGCTGGTATAATAATAGTACTTGTAAACTGCAATTCGTTTGTTTTAAAGGCTGTTATACTTGGAGATAAGCACTGTAGAAACCAACCAAGGAGTAACTTGCATGCATGGACGAATAAAAGAAGGACACAGAGAAAGCCATTTTTTCTGTGATTTGTTTACCCAAAAAACTTGCACGAATGTTACCATGTGACTCAAAATCTTGGAAAGATGACATGTATTTATATTATTCACAAGCATATGATTGTGAATATTTTTCATGAAAAAAGACTAGATTTTAGTCCAGTTTCATAAGTTTTAACCGTATTCAACTTATCATAACAACTGGAGCACGGGAAGACTTTGTGCGGTCGTAGATTGTACTGGAGTTCACTCCAATAAACTTCATGTGTAATATTTGAGTATTTGTCCAATTTATCTCCAGCATTACACCAAGAAGATGTGAGGGAAGAGGAAATATGCACCGACTCAAGCATAATCCAACCTCAAATCGTAATTTTAAAACTAAGCTGTCAATACTTAAAAGCAAGTGATGAGTTAAATCCATTTGTTGAATTGTCAGCCCCCTTTTGTTATATTTTCGTTACAATTTCATCGTTTAACTTTTGTCGTAACGTTCTCCTAATAAAAAAAAGTTTACCATACAACACAGTTGTCTTATTCAGACGATAAGTAGTCAACGTTTGGTTGCCAAGTACATCATTCGTGCAAGTTTGATAAAAAGAATTTATCACAAGTGCTAACGATAAATTGCCTAGTTTCTCTTCTTCCAGGCAAATATCTTAATTCCATGCTTGCATGTATACGATAAAACAAGATTACAAAGGTGAGTACCAGCACAAACTTTTTCTATTGTATAATGAGTATCCCCGAAAGCAAAAAAAAAACTTATTTATCGTTTGGAATATACTATTACGCATGAAGCAGACACTAATATTCTATCCACATTGTGTGGGAACTATTAGTGTATCCGATCAAATCACATTTTATTTACTAATGACGCTGTTTGAACTTTTGTATAGTGTCAGTGTACGTCAACATCGAAGTAAATTAACATGGGTTAACACTTACTAGGCATTTTTATCTGACATACTACAAAGGGTATGAAGAAATCGACCTACGCAAAGACCTACAACAAAAAGTAGAAATCATTACGGCTTGGTTGGTGACATTTTAATCCATGCCAACCCTCCTTTGAAAACGATTCAACGAAAAAGTTGTGCCTCTCCCAGGGAAAAAGGTAAATTATCATGACTATATACACTGCGACAGTTTGTTGATGGTGAGAATCACGAAATGAGTCCCTATTCCCTAAACACTGCACATATTGATGATTCAAGCAACCACTGAAAGATAAATGCAGTCTGATCCGATACGGTACGCAGAGGAGACGCTTGACACAATGAAAAAGCTGAAAACAATCAACTGCAAAAGGGCTTTTGAAAAAGAAAGTAGTAACTGGAGAAAAGTAGTATAGTCTGATGCAGAAAGAAGATTAACCACTCCGTCTACAAGTTTACTCCTCTCTCCTGGTTGTCTTCAGCTCCATCCCTTTCCCCTTCTCGGAGTAAGTGCTCCATTTTTCCGTCAATGGTTTTTTTTCCAGTGTGCATTGCTCATTTTATCGCTTAAATGTCTCCAGCTGGAATGTTATTTTTTACGGAGTGCTTAAATATATCGTCTTGTCTTTTTCTTGGCCGTGGCATGGCTCATTTGGGGAATATGTCAACGTCAACTGACTTTTTGAGATGGAAAGACTGTGTGCTGGTAAACACAGCAAAAATGTAGAGTGAAAGTGAGCAGACAGTATTTATATTTATAAGCGCTTGAGAGGATGATATTTGTCATTTTCCGTTCTTTGCTTGCTTGCCCTTTTTTGAAATTGTTCTGGGTTTCCAAGCTCCCGTCTGACATTTTGGGTGCCATGCATGTACGGAAAAAGTTAGAGAAATGAATGTAATTTTGGCGATGACAAACCTGAGTGAAAGGAAAATGCAAGTCGTTTTTTGGGTCTCAGCGGGGTAATCTTTTTCCATTATAATAGAACCGTAAACATACTTACTGAGGATACCTCGAGGACCAAAAAGAACTGGAAATGTGATGGTCAAAAACAGAAATGGAGTGGCATTGTTTTGTACAACTAGACTTTACTATTTACTTGCAGGTAACGGCAAAGGGGTAGTGCAGCTTAGAGGAGTGTCACTTATTCGTCCATGAATTGTCGGATGAGAGCACAAGGGGAAAGTTGCAAGAATGCTGCTGAAGAAAGATCAGGAAATAATGGGTAGGATACAGAATTGTAGAATACATGAGAGATTAGTGTTTGGCCTATATGAGAAGCTGATGGCCATGGCCATGGAAGAAAAACTGGAAGTTTGCCAGAAAGGATAATGTTTTTTGCAGCAAAATGGAATGCGAAGAATATATAAAGTTAGCAGATTATGTTTTCACTTGTCTCCTTCCGACAAGGTTTTGTACTCAGCGGAATCCTGATGCGGTGCCATAACAACGAAATTCCTTCTGACGAGCTTGAAATTGAAGAAGATTTCTTCTCTAAAATATATCTAGAGTTTGCCAAGGAGTGTTTTATTTGACATGCAATGTAATGAAGCGGCAACTATCATAAAATAAAAAATCCAAAGAAGTTACGAAATTCGCGGAAAATAATTACATTCTTCCATTTAATTACACTACACGTGTAACGTTGATTATCTTACTTACATTTTTGAGATTTATAAATATTTAGTCAAATCATCATTACATAAACGAGTAAAATGAAGACAAATGTTTTACAATTAGTTTTATATTTAAAGTAAAAACTGGAATAAAAATGTTCTCTGTTCGCGTTCTACATTAACTTCCGAAATGAAAAACCTTTGTAATTTAAACAGTATCCTTAATACAATATATATTTCTTTCGGTAGAGTCTAGGACTCTTTATAGTCGATACCAACTAATTCGCTAATTATAATTTCATTTAATGTATCAGTACTGCTACTTCGGCACACAACCGGAAATGTTCCATCTTGATATTCCACTATAATCTAAGCTTTTAAAACTAGTTTACACCGATCTTTGATAATTGTGTGGTTCATGCTTACGGCCATCTACTTCCTCCCTGCAGTGGGCAACACGAGTATTTTATATCAGATAGGGTGTAATTTGGATGACCTCAGACCGACAGGAATGGTATCCACAATCCACCGGAGATTTTCTATCTGAAAAAAGAAGAAAATACATCATTGAATAATGCATTGCAAGATTTCCAAGCATCTAGATACGTGTAAAATTTGACGTTATTCGTATTTTTTATTTTCAACCCCTTAACGAATCAGTTAACAATTAACGTGGCAATGCATTGATAAATTAGACCCGGAATCGACAAACGATATCTTCCGGGCTAAGAGAGAAATCGTTCATGCATATGATTTCCTGTATAGCTGATTAAATAGGGGTTATTTTTTTACACAAATTCCGCACAGATTTACATACAATCATAGACTAAGCTCCAACTTCAACAAAATTGATGAATATCGATATCAACATCCTAAACAGTTTACACAACCACACTTGATTTAGCACTTAAGAATAAGTCTATGTGTAATATTTGTCAATGGCGGTTTTGTCGCATACCTTTTCGTAGCCCAAAAAACCAACGCCGCAAGTAGCTCCCTTATCTTTTATTTCCAGAAGCTGACAAGTAAAAAACCAAGCTGTCGCTGGCACGACTACCACGCTCAGTGCGTATTTGCTTTTACGGAAATCACTAAAATGTTAGCTTGAAGTCAACTCTTGCCACATTTGGAAAATTTTATTGACAATGATACAAAAGGTCGCTTTCAAAGGACAAAAGTTTATGGACTGTTTCCATTTCGGTGATAATGAAATTAATTTTTCATAGAGAAGAAAGCAGTGTACAGTTGTACCGAAAAGGACTTGATTTATTTGGGTTTCTTTGTGCTGAAACTGGAGTTGTTATGTCATTGCTGCGGCGGAAATTGAACAATAGGATCTTTCTAATGGGTTTCAGTAATAGGCAAATGGTAGAAGAATGTAAGAAGCACCGCAAGCTATTTAGAATGCTAATTCAATTTTTAATTCATGGTATACGCTTTTGTTTTCGCATTGGGGTTTTATAGGATTAACAAAAAAGAATCAGTACGCTATTGAAGACTAAACCTCTGGGGCTTGCGAGAGAAAATTACATCACGTCTCACACAGCAGAAGTTGAAGCTGAGTCTAAAAAATGCTTTTCAAAAACATTCCATGTACGCCTATGTGAGAAGGACGAAATTGAAGTGTCGGTTAGACAAAATACCGCACACTTCTTTTGCTCTACTACTCATCTCTTTCTCTCGCAGAGGAAAAGTACTATATAAAACTTCTTGTTGTGCATCAAGATAAGTCTACCATCCAGCATAAACTTTCATACGAAAAGTCCCGACATAGTTGTAATTTAAAGCTTTTTAGTGCACATGTTGACACATCTACACTTTAGTGCTTTCACCTATGTTTTCGTTTAATATTGGCTTTAGCAAGACTTCAATACCTTCAATAGTCGAAGGCTTTCTATCAGTATTCAAATTCTCTTAAACAATAGCGCGGCTACTGGACATACAAGTTTTTCGTCTGAATCTCTGTCCATTGTCTACAGCATAAAAGTTACTGAACATTACATAAGTTCTAACGATTCAAATTTTGTTAACTTTCAACAGGCGTTTCACGTAGATGTAGCAGCAGGCAAGATGTTTTTAGAATTTTTTTTATCCGGCTCGACTATGAACAAAAAAGGAACTCATTGTGAAGATAATCAAGTTTACTTTCAATTTAAATGGAAATATGCTATCTCTGATTTTTAAACATCTCAACATTGTTTCTTATACAAGTGCTACAGACATATACATACCCATTTTTAACTCCAGTACAAAAGATAAAACTCTATTTCACAGTGCATATCATTAGGAAAGCAATGTTTCTGGAACGAGTTTTTTTAAAGGAGAGTCTGCAACGCTGGACCGGATAATTCGCATCGACAAACTGCAAACTAGATTTTGAAATTTACGCTCTAGTTGCAGTGTACAAAAAGTAGGTAATGAAGAGGGTTAACTACATTTTGGTGGTTGACTGCACTTGAATGATTCGATAGGGAGAGTGCTTGCGGATACAAATGTTACCAGTCACCAGTGCTACTCCCTCCGACTTACTTGTCTGCAACGTCTACTCTTTGAAGATGCGGCACCTCTATTATTATACATTTTTCGCTATGAAAGATTAAATACTATAATCTAAAAATTTTCATGGCAATGTCAACATTTAAAGGGCAAACGGTCGTGGACGATCGAGTTTGATATGCACTTGTACGCCTACATTCGCAGTGGCAAATAACAAATGTATTTCTTGTCGTGTTACGAAAGTCAAGATGTTGCTTGTTAATTAAAGGTTTCTGTTGTACGAGAATGTTATAAGCTCATATTGTTAGGAAAGATAATCCCCAAATGATAAGCATCCGCAAATTAAGAGCCACAGACGGTGTGTGTAATCCAAAGTCTCCCTCGTGTGTTTTTAAAAGGAAAGGGTTAGTCAGTAAGTTCTGCTAGTTAGTACCACGGTTGCCATCGGGATTTGAATCGCATGTATAACAATCCAACGTAATATATTCTCTTAGGAAAGAATCACTTCATTAGGAATGAATAGTTTGTGTTTCAGTTTCCATTCTATGTGTATGTCAAGTAGTACTCATTTATAATTTCTCTGGAGAAATCTTGAAGTTATTTCAGGGCTTAGGACTGCGAGTGCTTTCAAGGTTCTTCACCGCTTTGATTTTAGTCTACCTAAAATGTCTGCATTGTTTTCATGAGTTTGAGGCTTCTATTCAAAATGCTGGGAATAAATGCTACAGGATTTAGGAACGTCATATCGCATGACATCTATCAAACAAGCGGAGTCTTGTAGCCTCCTTCAGTTTTGTTTGCAGATGGTACATAAGGCCAGACGAATTTTCACGTTGTGATGAATAATTTCATTCTTATAACGTCCCATCTACTTTATGCATAAATCATTAATAATAATTTTACGTCATTCCTCGTTCATGAATACATATTTCGAATAGTGAAACTTTACATGTCAAAGCTGAAATTGTCTTAAACTTGGTATTCCAACGTTATAAAACATTCATTATGAAGTTACGGTAGAGTAACAGAGTTAAGATAGAATGACAAAGCAGAAGGAAAACATGAAACTTTTGTAAATCACCAGCGCCTAATTTAATGGATAGAGTTTAACCAGGTACTAAATTTGTAGTAATACTCGCGTCCAATTCGATTCGCAAAGTAAGGGTCTTTTGAATGGATGGACTTTCGTATCTAAATTTGTTTTATTTAAAACTTGGGCCGAGATAGGATGTAGAAGCAAAGTTACGGAGAAGATTACTTCCCTCAAGGGATTAATATCAGCCTTGCCTTTGCCTTCTTAAAACATAAAACATTGTTGCCAATAA
The DNA here is from genome assembly GCA_019593645.1 of Akabosia matsudoensis. Taxonomy (NCBI): domain Eukaryota; kingdom Metazoa; phylum Arthropoda; class Collembola; order Entomobryomorpha; family Paronellidae; genus Akabosia; species Akabosia matsudoensis. The sequence continues at coordinate 7,114 of VICI01001743.1, forward strand.
ATGCTGTATGCAGTAATAGTACTAACTTAATAGAATAGTTAATGCCGAGGGCAAGTCTTCAGCCCTAGCTGGATCGTCACAATAGCCCGAGGTTAAAATAAGATAAAACTTTTGAGAAGTTGGCACATTCACAAAACAATTTGACCCAAATGTACACGGTTGAATCAGAATGTACCTATGGCTTTTCTCAGTTTCTAATGGAGAAATATATTTTGACTAATTACTTGAAACGCGTTACGAACGGCTTTTAGCTGGATTGAACCTAGGAAAACTCGAAGAGAATTGAGTTTAGACCGAAAGACCTGTTCTAATGTGCGTTATTTTCCATTTTTGTTACTGATTCTAGAATCTGCATGATAGTTTACATATATTGTATACGATGCCGCCTATAATTGTACAAATTCGAATATAGATACGGTAGGATCAGAGAAAATCTATATATGATATTATGAAAAATCTTACCGAACATTAATAGACTTCTTTTTTAACGAATGAAGAGTTTGATAATTATGCTGCATGAACGTTCCACCATCACTTTCATAAAAAATTTAGATTTTACGTGTGTAAAAAATTTGTGATGAAAAAAAGAACAGTCACTCATATCATATTACAAAAAGTTTCTACCAGTTTCTACCTACCTATTCGCTTGTTTACTGCGCGCCAGGAGCTTAAAATGGTCCATAATGGAGCATCACTTGTTTCACAAAGATGATATGACTTTTCGGTTGTTCTGTAGGTGCAGATAGTGTTATAGCTTGATAGGTAATCGGAATAATGTGCGTCAAACAAAAGTTGCGAAAATTTATTGTACACAATTCTCTTTCTCTCTTTCACCGACTTGGTCGAAACAGAAGGAAACTAGCAGAGGAGACGAGTATTGTGGAATATGATACGTGACTAGTGAAAAAACCATTTATCATCATCCATTTCGCCAACCAAACAACCTAACAGGAACATTTAATTCCTGCTACTCAAAAAAGCTCGTATGCAGACTTCAGACTCTTTCCTTGCTTTCTACGCTCTCTCTCTGTCTATTCCCGTTTTCGACTCACAACTAAATCAACATTAATCTTGATCATCAAAAAAATACCCAACCATCGTCGTTTCACGCTATAACTGAACCTATTCTGCAAAAAAAGCAATATACTAATGGCCAAAATCCGTGAGGGACGATGGTTGCTACGGCTCCAAAATCCTAGAAACTGACCAGTCAGTTTGCAAAACTATAGAAACCGCAACTTGTTTCTCTTGCTAGGAACATATTGCAGTTTTCATTACACCGCATTTTATCATTCTGTTTTACAACTTCACAACTAATTTTCCCATCTAAAAGGCGAGACACCGACAGCAGCAGACAGTTTCTTGGAAAGTTTCGCTGGCTATCGGACCTTGAGTAGTAATTCGTTCGAGGCAGACCTGACACCCTGGGAATGTGTAGTGCACATAAACATTGGTGATACTGGAAACACATATCCCCTTCTAATTTAATCAATGCAAATCGCAGCACGTGTAAAACAATAGACGCCGCATTTTCTTTACAATATGATAATATCATTTATTTCAAAATTCGTACATGTGCCACATTTTTTCCTGTTCTCAAATCACGGCAGCTTAGAAAATATGCTCACTATGATTATGATTATACGAATACCAGGGAGTGATTAAGGTGTAAGGTGATTTCTAAATGCATTCACGGAATGACTATATATAGACTGCGCGTGAGCAAATTAAGCTCATCAAATTATATTTCTAACGAAAATCATTCAAAAAGCATAAACTAGAACTCTCATCTAATGACTGGCATCTTTTATCTTCTCTCTTGCGTCATGATTGCTTAATATTCCATCTTCCGAGGCCCTCTTGTCACGTCATGTGTCAAGAAAATACAGTTTAGATGTTAGACGGTAAAGTGATTTATTGTAGCATCTCCACGAATGGATATGCGTTATAAATGTATAAACAATGTTCATATACGATCAAATTGGATGACTTAACAGAAAAAAACATCATAATGAATTTACATGCATGACTTTGTTTTCAAGCGGCGAAGAACGATGGAATTAATGAGGTAATCCCAGAAAGGAGATAATTTGTGGACCAGCCAATTCTCATCTTTTCTCAAAAAGGTGGTTAAACTTTGATAAAAAGGAAATGGAGATGCTATCTCCTTACTCTAATTGCTCAACCGCGGAAAAATATTGTGAAGAATCAATATACAGGCTATGGATTGTTTTTAATTACGGCCTGAAATTTTCCAAACATAATGACGTCTTATTCGCCATTTTTTGGAGGCAGTGCTTGATATGTTATGCAATATCTCACAATAAGAATGTTGAGGTATGTTATGGTCTCAGCTTCACGATTGATAAAGGGTTTTGTAAAAAGAGGTGTTGCGAAAAACGCCTAACGCGATTCACTGTCACTGTGCTTGCCGCTTTTTTATAAACCATTTCAAAGTACGATTAGGCTATTGACTTGATCAGTCAGCGCTATGTGGGATTCGATAGCCATATTACGTAGTAGCATTTTGCAATTTCATGAGCTAGGTATACGGTTTGCCAAAATAACAATGAGGCTAATTGTATAAAAGAAACGATGAAAAAACATTTTTGAAGATTGTTCTAGCCAATGTCAGGGTGATTCATCTTGCCGTGGCGAGATCTCAGTCATCTCACACCTTCGCTGTACCATTAGCACTTAGAGAGATCTTTAAATCGTACCGCTGAACCGTTGCTTGTGCTGCTGATCCAAAGTAATACAAAACAAAACGTGTTTTAGCAAGTATTTTCATTATAATTTAAACAAAGACGATAATAAAACTTCAGAAGTGTTTAGACACAAAAAACTTCGGGATGCTACGCTAACTGAATAATTAGCCATTTGAAGATAATTTAAAACTACGCATGTAACGTCCAAAAATATAAGCAGATAATCCAGTAATAACGCGTTTTTTCAAAGTTCATATATTGCCGATTTATGCGCAGCATGATTTATGAATAGTATTTTGGGTAAACTTTATTATAACCGCTTCTGGATGGGGTTATTTTTCGCAGGATGTCCCATGACATTTTGTGCACTCATTAATTTTTAGTATTCACGCCTGAATTCGCGGTAAGGCAAACTTTTTTTTTCTTACGTGCCACGTGCTGGTATGTGCCAAATCAAAATCTATTTACTAAAGATAGACGCAAAAATGTCTCGGCTTGTGTATTAGCTGGCATGAAAAACGACATAAGAAACAGTTTCTACATAGGCATTCAAGATGGAATGTTTAACAAAATAAAATTAAAATAAAAGTATTCAATCAGTCAATCATGACTTGCGTAACAGTTTTTATCCTGTGACGCCGACATGAATAATTTCGTTTTGAAAAGGAAGTAAAACTTCAAAATTTCGTTTGCTTGACGAAGTCATTAGTAGAACACGAGTACAAAGTGTACAATCGTGCATCTAACTCTAAGAATTTGCATGTCCAGATCAAACCTTCCATTATAAACTTTTTTATTCATGAAAACTTTATGAAAGTGAGTCATAGAACTTGAGATGCCTTCCCGTACAGGTCGGGTAAAAAAATTGACGTGGACAAACAATTAAACGTGTAATGTTCGATCGAAACAATATTCTGTAAAGTTCATAAGTTGTGGCCACTAATAAGTTGTCCGCGATCCCAGCCTCAGACCTCTTAAACCATTAAAGTATGTCTTAAAGTATTGCAAAAATTTTTTTCTTGTGTAACCACTCAAACGAACACTATCAAAAGCGGTTTCGTAAAGTAACTACAATCAACAGTCAAGGATCACCAACAACATTCATATATTTGGTTCCAAATTTTTGGCGTTTTTGTGAGCATAATGATAAATTTATGAAGTTTTCTGGGTAATCATATCAACTGTATATGAAAATATAGTGGGTTGAAATATTTTTGTAGTATGTTCGTTGTATTGCCGTATTTTTAGGAATTTACGCAATTTACTTAATGGTTCACCTTTTTATAATTAAGTTTAAATACCTTCATGTTGAATTGTAAATTTCATGCATAGAATAATAATAATATTGGGTTTATTCTCTCATAGTTTCCACGAATGGTATATTACACTACTTGACATTTAAATCTCATTACATTCTGTGTCATTTTATTTACAATACTTTCATCTAAACATAGTACAGTGATTACTAAATCATATTCAAAGGAAGTATTCTTTTATTGTGTATAAATTAATAATTACCAAATTCGTTACAATTTTTCAAACTTTTTTTTTTATTATTCATCATTTACATCAGGGTATTCAGTTACTTCTTTAGTTTCTCTTTCAATCTGGTTTGATAGGATGTGAGACATCAGTTTGCGTTTAAAATACCAAAAAACGTTTACATCTTCACTCTCGATGATTTCACTGGGCAATCTAAACCATTTTAAAACCGATTGATATAAAAATGAATGTTTCATCCAATCAGAGTTGCAGTCAATATCAGGGCGTGTAAACTGTGAGTTTCTAGTATGAACCACTATTTGGCCGACATTTAGGTAACCTTTCCAATATAAATTATCACCAAATTTCATCCTATTTGCTAAAAGAAGCTGTTCGTAATCAATTTTGTATTGGAAAAACAACCATTCTAAATCATAGCAAATCTCATTGGTAATTGTATCATATTTACGCTTTTGTAAGACAAACCTAGCAGCGCTTTTAATAACTCTATTAATGTTGTTTAAATTTTTGCGACTCAGGTTAGGTCCCCATACCACGCACGCGTATGAAATTACACTGAAAATATAGGCTTGAACAAGAATGTTTTTGTTTTCCATTGTTAGAACTCGGCGAATAGGATATAACATTGACATATTCCTGTAGCACTTAGAAATAACACAATTAGTTTGCTCATTAAAGTTAAGACTTTCATCTATGACTACTCCTAATATTTTTAGAGACTTGACCCGTCGTAAGGATGACCCATTAATATTCAGTTCGAAATTATGACACTTCTTCAGCATCGCTTTAGTACCAACCAACATAAACTGAGTCTTGTCAACATTTAATTTAACCTTGTTCGCCACTAACCACTCATGGACTCTTATCAAGTCATCCTCTGTCTGGCGTTTTAGAGATTGAATATTTTCAAGTGTAGCCGCATTGTACAAAGAATTGTCGTCTACAAACATGGTAACCTTGCTATTATTTAGACACAAAGGGAAGTCATTGACATATACAGAGAACCATAAACAGCTACTAGCGTTTCCTTGACAAAGACCCCTTGAGGTAGCAAGGGTGGAAGACCTTTTAGCATTCACTTCTACATATTGGTAACGGTCATTTATAAGAGAGTTAATGATTTTATGCTCAACTCCATAACATGCAAGCTTATTTATTAAAATGTTTCTATCAACGCTATCGAAGGCTTTTTGTAAGTCGAGTGCGATTAAAACAGATACTTTGTTATTATCTAAGTTCCCATACAAATTGTCTAATATCTGCGTAAGTGCATGCGTAGTCGAAATACCCTTCCGAAAGCCAAACTGTGCTTCACTGAGCAAATTATTGTTTTCAAAATGACGGTTCACTTGATTAAAAATACATTTATCTAGAATTTTACAAAATAATGGCTGGATGGAAATGGGTCGGGTTTCGTTTGGAAGTTTAGCTTCCTGAACTTTAGGAATGGGTCTGATTCTAGCAATTTTCACCTCAACAGGAACCTCACCAGTTTTAATGAAAAAATTGAACAAAGTTGTGAGTTGACTGACAAAATTAGGTGAGCATAATGCATGCAGAAGCTTAAAGCTAGATATTCCAGTAGGATTGGGAACTAAGTTTTTTGGATTTTTTAGTCTATTGAAAGTTGATAGAACATCAATTGTTCTTAGTTCACTTAAGCTAAAATTTATACCAACTTGATCAGGTAACTGTGAAGGTAGATAAGAGTTGGTCTGTGTGGCAATATTGGCATAATATTTATTCAGCTCATCAGGGTCAATATCCAAATTGGAATTTTCCCTGTTTTTTCCTATTAGACCACGCAGTCCGTTCCAAATATTACCCTTGCTAACAACTGAGTTTACCTCATTTTTAGTGTCGTTTCTAATAAGATACTTAATTCTAGCATTTAGTACTTTTAAGTAATTGAGATCGTTACCGTTAGGTAGTTTTCTAACTTTTTTGTATAGTTTATCACATTATCACGTTCCTTAATTAGCATACGAGTCTTGTGGGTTACATATACCTTTTGTGTCTTTTCTTTAAATTGTTTTGTTTGTAGTGGAATACTTTTGTTAAGCACATCGAAGAATGTAAGCATAAACGAATTGAAGTCAGTGCAGTCAAAGGAATCACACAACTCTAGATTTTCTACAAAAGACCTGGCATTTTTACAATTGAATATTCTAACTTGAGTTTTATTCTTTGTCAAAGCAGGCTTGAAGTACCGGTACACAACCTCAGTCGCTTTGTGGTCAGCGATATCACCTTCGTACACATCATAAGATAAAACCATTTTTACATTACTAACGAAAATAAGATCAAGTATTTGGTTTAGGCGCGTAGGTTTCTTCACAACTTGTTCTACATTCATAGATTTTGAGAAAGATAAAAGTGGATTTACAGTGTTATTTCTAAGGTTAAAATCCCCAGCAATAATGAATTCATTTTCTTTTTCTTTCAATTTGCGAATGAGGTCTTTTATACAGGCTATGTCCTCTTTTAAAACACTTGACAAATACTCCGGATGCCTATACACGCAAACAATTGTTAAGCTTTTCTGAAACAAATATTGAATCTTAAAAGAAACCATTTCTATATTATTAGACGAGTACGAAATATCAAGCTTCCAAAACTTAAGGAAATCTGCTATCAATACAATAATTCCCCGCTTACCGGGTAAGCAATCAAGTCTTACAGCATTATAGCCTGGTACATTAGGTATATTGTGGTTACTTTTTAAAAGAGATTCAGTCATACAAAGGACATCATATTTACGAGTTTGGATCAGGTTTACAATTTGAATGAAGTTACTTCTAAACGACCATACATTCACATGACCTATTTTAATTTCAAATATTTTTGGCTTAGCTTCGTTTGTTATTTTCCTACCATTTACTTGTTTGACTTGGTCATTCCCCGCCCGCCTCTGCCGCGTCCGTCGGTGCGTCCCCGAGATGATCCTGCCCCCGTTGATGATGAGATGTTTGTTTGTTTTGTGGTGCTCCTCAAGCTTTCCCTGCCTAAAAAAGCAGGATTAGGTTCAGATCCAGTTTTTGCGCGTTTCCTTGGAGGTGGTAGAAGGTTTTCAATTTCATCTTCCGTAATGGCCACGTCAGCATCATCTCCAAGCTCCTCATCCGACTGTATGACACCATTGATTACAATGAAATCGGTTCCATCCTCAAGAGAAATCGTTTTCTTCTTCCAATTTATCTTATGAGGAATGCCTTCTTTCAAAAGTTCAGCTCTTTTCTTGCGAAGGGCCTTCAGGTCCCGCCTCAGTCCAAATGGAAGGTCCTCGTTAAGATAGAAATTTTGTGGCAACTTTTTCCGGCTTTCAAATGCCATATTTCTTTTACTATGGTTGGAGAAACGAATCCTTATTGGCCTGGGCCTATCAGGATGAAACTTTCCAATTTTCAGTCTTTGCACAGTATCTATTTGTGGGTCACTTTTGATTATGTCGTTGATTAAACTCGATATAGCTTGTGAAAGGACTGAGCTGTCCTCGGATTCTTTTTCAGGAAAGCCAGTAAGAATGAGGTTTTGAAAGTTGACTGATCTGTATAATGACTCGTTCTCGCTCTCCAGGAAAGCTAATTGCTTCTCAAGTTCCTCATTACGTTTCACCAGCGAGTTAATTGTTCGCACTGTTTTTACCCAACCACTTTTGAAACACTGAGTTAAACTGTCAAGTTTATCATGGACCGATCCATATTCATCACGCATTTGAGTGACTTCATTTAGAAGCCGGTTTAGCAGAAAGTTTGTACTAGCATTCTCATTAAGTACAGGATCAAAGGTTGGGTTTTGAGTTGACATGGGAACACTGGTAACTGACTGTGACCTTCCTACGACATCACTGGTCAAAGAAACTGTGTCAGGAATTTCGGAAATTAATCCTCCAGCCTGGCACGTTTCTGTATCCATGGGTAGAACTGTTTGCTCAGGAAGCATTCTGTTATCGCGTACAACTTATGCAGATTTCTTCTTATCTCTCTCTCTCTCTCTGTTTCTGTTTCGTTTATTTCTATTCACTAAAAAGATGTGTACACAGACACAAAATGAAGGACCTACACGTATGACAGACAGACTGAGACATAGAAATTCTTAAAATTGATACTTTTCTTTGGTTAATGAGGATTTCTTGCTTAAGTATGAGCCCTTCATTTTAAATGACGACCTTTGTCCTTGAAAGCCATCCTTGCCATTTACATTTATAGAAAAAAAACCTTATTTGGTCGCCAGAGCAATAAATTTATTTGGAACCGAATAAAATTTCTGCGATGATCCATGACTGAACTAAACTTGATAAGCAATGAATCCAGTAAGAGATAAAATTAATCCTTTCCCTTCTTCACCATATCCAGCCACCACAAAGGTTTTGCTATAAGGTGACCATATCCCAAAATTTCCAAACAATTAGCATTCGTCCACTGTACCTACTTAAATATAAATTGGTAGCAACTAGGAACTTGTTGTGCAGTAGTTCAGTAACTATATGCCTTTAACTTTTACAGCAACACGAAAAATCTTCGAAACTTTTGGTAGTCAGTTTTTACTCAATCTTCCCTCTAAATAAACGTTCTATATTTGAAAGTTCTTTTTTGAACGGATCACGTATCCTTGAAATGCATGCATAGCGTATTTTCTCTTCAGTTCTAGAATCAGGCCAGGCCACCTTTGCTATGACGATCCAGAGAGAAAGTTTAGGTAAACCTTAGTGAACATTTATGGAAGGCTTGGATGGGAATCCATTTCGAAAAGACGAAACCATGTCAGTCTCTCAACCAATGATAACATTTTCGACGAAGTTGCCTAGTGATGGGGCATTGTGATAGGAAAAACCTATCAAGACAGAACTCCTCGTCTTTTTCCTGTCGTCCTGTCATCTAAAAAGAAAAAAAACTTTTGGGTCCAACACACAATACTTGGCAAACAAAACTCAATATTAAACTCTCAATTTTCTCCATATTTCAACATCTTCATGTTTCAAATATTACACTATCATTGGTTTTTGTGCTTACGTTGACATATCCTTGAACTATACAAACTTTTACCACTTTAACCATGACAACTACGACAAGATGCAAACACAAGAAAGGAAGCGGGGAACAATATTAAACTTTTCTATGGCGCTTCTGTATGTTTGTCACAAAACAAATGAAATGGATTGCTTTTTAGAAAAGCGACTTACAACGGCGACACTGTGGCAGATTCGGTTTGAAAAGCGCCAGTCAAGTATACACAAGAAAGAACCCGATACGTAATATGAAAATACATAAAGTTGAGTACGGATAGCTGAGACAAAGAGGGATGTAATTCTAAGTAGAAGATGAACATGTTGAGAAATATTGTAATTTCTTTTTACAGCCGAAGTCAAACTTTGGTTTTCATAGGCTGCATATGCCTTTTTGGAATGCAAAAGACAAGGAAATCAAAACATTTTGCGAAGTACCATCTATCATACAATGTCGAAGTGGATCAATTACAAGGTTTTGTCGCTGACGGTATCAAGTTTTTCTTGAAACTTCCAAGCTGGAATTTTTTCTAGTACATGTTTTATGACGTGTATCTGCATCCTGGCGTATACCATGGCTGATTAAGTTTCCGCTCCTTTGAGTTTCTCAATACACTTCCAGAGAAAAAAGAACAAAACATGAATGCATAATAAAACTAGCTTTCCAGTTTCAGATCTAGTTTTTTACCTGTTTCATATAACCCAAGAGTTACATTATGCATACAGGTTTTTACCCCGCTCTTACAACTGACTTTATCAAAAGTTTATTCGGAATGCTCCAGTAAACGTGTTTTCGCTAACATTCCAATCAAACACCTTCATGGAAACTTGCGGTCTGACGTTGTGCGTTTATGACATTTTATTTTAGTGCTGAGCATCTCAAGGATTTCTGTACGTTTTATTTACATATCAGGCTATCCTAGTAAACGCCTGAGCGCGCATAATTTTTATGGCATTTTCGATCTGAGATGTTGCAAGTGAATTTGTTGGCACGAAAAGTCAAACGCGAGGCTTTCGTTGGAGAATGCACATGCAACGGCGAAAGTAAAGTTTTACGTTGAAATTCAATATGTACAGTGTTACAGCGACCAAACGCGAAAGAAGAGCCGAAAACATGCTTCGGCTTGTTAAATATATTGCGGCCGTACATTATAATAAAAATGACACTGACTACTTTTCTTTACATTTACATTTAGCTTTACGGTTATTGCTATTACAGTGCCAATGATGAGGTTCCATATGCGTTGGTCGTTACTACAATTTGCACTTACCCAATGGCCATTTTTACGCCCGCTCTTGTGTAAACACGACTTCCTTCCACCAAAGTCAATTTCGTGATATCTTCGTTTGGGGAGCTACGTGAAGCCTTCAATTTGCATCAAGTCGGCGTTGGTATCTTTGATAAAAATCATAGCTATGAGAATTGACACGCTCATAAAACGAATATAGTTTTGGCGTGTTGATATTATGGTAAGTTTGTGATAGGAATTCTGTTTGTTAGAAAAAATTTGACTTGAAGATGATTGATCACTGCCATTCTTGGCAGTCAGTAAAGCATATCAAGAAAGCAGTATAAAAGGAATTTTCTCGTACCTTTTCAAAAGGCATAAAAGTTTCGAGATAAATGCTTTTTTAGATGTTACCATGTACAATGTTTGCTTTTTTTGTGTGATCCAGATCAGGATTGTACAGCGCAGCCGGCTCCAGCTGGTTTTGATTTTGATGGCCTTTTTTTGGTAAATGTTTTTTGTGTAGCTTTCGGTTTCACTTCTTGACTTGCCTTATTATCACACAAACTATAAAAATTGCATGTACTCACTTTGGTATGCTTTCTTGTAAACATGTCATTACAAAATCTGTATCCATCTATCAGTCCGTTACTCACACACTGAAAAATATCGGCTCACCTCTTTGTTCTACTAGAGAGGGATTGCGTCAGAATGTGTTTATATAACTGGGATCTCATAAATAATTAAACTGTGGTTTATTGCGAATCATGGCTTTTTTTGTGCAACGGAATACGTATTTAGTCTATTCGCTAATTTTTTGCAAGTCACTGTGATAAAAAAATCATTTTAGGATGTTATTACAGATAATGAAAGATAAAACTGACATGTATCTCACTCAGTTTTTAGTTTCATCCTTCTTCCTCGTCTCGTGTTGTTTATTTTCAGCTTTGTGATGCTGAATTCTTAACTGTTTCGGGGCGTCATGAGACCTTGCATTGGTAAAAAGCTCGCCTGCTAATAGGTATTTGACGAAACGGGAAAAAGTCACGAACAACCGAATAAGGCGGGCGGAAGTTAATTACTAAACACCTGGCGTAGCAAGTAACTTACGGTTGTTTATATTTTTAATTGCTTGATTGCAGTTGGATGAGGTTGTAGAAGGTTATTGGCTAGATAATAAAAAGGTGTGTAATTCCTATCCTTCCCCGAAGACTAATAACATAACGACCGCACATTGCATCTGGCTTAACATACATTAACGGTGCCGTAATCGTCACTATTGATCGATGGTATCCTAAGTTGCACACTATTTGCGTCAACATCATGACAGTAACGCTGGCCTGGTGTTTATTATTAGTCTCGTTAAAAAGATAGGACTTCTATGCAAAAGCTTGTTTAAAAAACGAGTTCATGCATTTTTATTACGAACAGGCACTTGGTTACCCAGCAAAAAACCATACATCTATTGTCGTCTATGGATCGTAGTCATATGACAAGTCTTGCTATTAACAGACCATAGTAGGGGCCTTTTTTTCGTTCCACTTGTATATTTCATACTTCCTTAGCATTATGTATCTTAAGTAATATTTATGGAAAAAACATTTTTGGACGTTGTGAGTAACGTGCATTGTATTGATTAAACTAAACTATGTATCTATACATCCTATTGTTAGTGTCACTGCTTGGGGGTTTGTTCGAAATTCAACAGAAGTGAATCCGTTTTTTTTCCTCTCTTTTGTTATTGTTGGGTTAACTAACAGGATGAACCCTGCGAAAACTAAAGTAGTGGTTCAGTATTTGCTTCTGCACAAAGGCACTTTCTTTTTATGCTGTGTAATAAAAAAGGCTTTTATTTCTTCCTGCTTTCACATTTTTTTATAATATTCGGCGAGAAATGAAGGTCCCTCACCTTTTAGTGCTGTGGTTTCACTTGTTCCGTGGTAGAAGCAAATGGTATCGATAAAGCATATGCTGGTGGCTAGACAAACAGGAACATGTTCACTCCCTCAACAAAAGTTTCAGTGTTAATGGAAAAGGGATTTGGAACAAGGAAAGTGATGCTAGAAGACTTAATTAAATATCGAATAAAATTCAATTTTTATCACAGAAACATGCTTGTCACACATCCCCTTTGCACAAAAACACACTTAATACAAAGTCAACTTCAGATTGTTTCTTCAAGAGCACGCCCATGATACACCAGAAGAGAAAATTGTGCAGGACTTTCACGCAAGAGAAAGTTCATTGCTCATTTAATTTACTATCTTATTATAGAAACGACGGCGGCAAGCAAATAATATCGGCTATTTTCACCGCAAAGGGATGTTTCTTTCATAGAGACACGCCAGAAATATTAGAATAAAGTAAACTAACTTTCTATTCCAGTTGTTATAGAGGCTGCTTTCCGCAAAAGTACATAATGGACAAAAAGGAAGGAATTGTTAGCGAGAAGCCTTGAAAAATTCTTTTGCTGTGTACCTAAGGGCTATCCATTATTATCCATTCTCGTTTCTCTGACCCTTTACATATTACTGTTCCGTTATATTCTAGTTCGATGTAAAATTGATTATTTATTAAGTAGCGAAAGCTGCTTTATAAGATCGTACGTGCTGTCTGTCTGTCCGTCTGTCTGTCCG
>VICI01001744.1:0-20191 GCA_019593645.1 Akabosia matsudoensis
ATCCGGCTATTTAGTATTCCACCGCTACTAAAGCTCGGTGATGGAAATCCAGCATCTTTTGTTTGGATTTTGGATGACAGAGACAGACCTCCCAAAAATCAAAATATTAAATATAATAGCGTTGCAATTTCGAGACGCTCGACGTACAGTTTACACAGTGAATGGTATTATAGATATTTTATTACTGTAATTTGGTGACGATGATGATCTGTAGCGTCGATTACCTAATACATCGGATACAATAATGGAGTAATGTAGTCTGTTTACTTAGAAAGTGTAAATGGAAATTGGCATCAAATCGTAGCACTTCCCACTTCAACAGCATTTAATTTGACAATAAGTTTGTTTTACTGGTTTACTGTTTACTGGAGTTGCCTACGCTAATATATAATTGAATGTTCTGACATGCTATTGCTATAGGTTGTAGGTAACGTTTCAATATTTGTAGGGAAATGGTGAAATGCTAAAGTACAACCCTGTACGTTTTTGAAGAGTTTTCTTGGGAAACTTAAACTAGCTATAAACTATTGCAGACGCCCGCGCTCAAATGGCCTGCAAAAAAGCAATTGAACATCATTGATCCTGGTTTGGCATTGTACATAGACCTACGAATGTTGAATGACATTTTTGTGAATGAACTTCTGATTTTTTCTCAGACGGCTTTCACTTCATTCAGTAGCTCGGTTGGCGTCGAACATTTTTACTCAAATACATACTCGTCTTCTCTCTCTCCTGAAAACATCTTTTTGATGAACAAATGCAAGCCAATTTACACAACTTGTCTGAAAATTGTGCACGTTTTTTGAAAGTCTCAACAAAGACAGAAAGGATCAGGCAAAGTTTTGAAAGGTGATCCATCACTTTTTGGGCAGATAAGACAGTTCAACTAGCAAGAACGATGATGTCATCATATTTTTTGTTAGAAATCTCATTCATCATTCAGATACGAACAGAATTTTTTTTTCGTAAAACATTCTTGTGTACAGTTTTATACGGAAAATATGTACAAAATCAATTCATCACGGTAATTAGTAGTTATCAAATACGTTTTCTGGTTATTTAGAAAAAAAATCCTGTATGGGAAATGAAAGTGCAACTTTTTATCATTCATTCCACATGATTCATACCCTCAGTGCATAGAGGATACCTGATACAATAATATACTCAGCTTGGTTTGCAAACAACAAATCGTCACAAATCCTATGCGAGTTTATATTGAGCATAATGTTTGGTATTACTTCGTCATCATTATCTGAGTATTAAACAGAAAGTTAAATGGTTTATTCTCCTATGCAGTGTAAAATTTACGTTATGCAAGGTTACTTCAGGCAGCAGGGATAGGAGGGGAGCAAGTGCCGTTAATCTTTACTGCTAGGCTTCTGCGCCATATCTTCAACTCTAAAAAGTTTTTTTTTTTAAACCTGCCAAATAGGTTAATGATGCCAATGCATAGCAATTAAATTATTCATATGAACCGTGCAATGACTCAAACTATAAATATTTTATAGTCTGTCTCCATCCAAGGATAGGGAGTGAATGAAACTGTAATACAAAAGAATGTGTCAAAACTAGGCGTGTAAAATTGCACTGGATTTTGAAGCATTTTATGTCTACTTTGAATATCAAATAAGTATTTACTGCTGTCGTATATACCTGTATAAACATCATCGTACGTTGTTACGTTACAGTGCCACAAAATCACACGTTTGTTTACACTCAACTTTATCCAGGATCCAAGTTTCCGGAAAAATGCTGAATAAATGAGAAACCAGAGATCAACTTTTGTGAATGCATTTCTTTCCCATTACACAAGATATATTCCAATCCTGTACCGCTCATGGTTCTGACTTTTTATCAAAGTTTGCTGAATCGATCTACACAATCTTTTCTCTCCCCTCATGATTCACTTCATTATATTTTGAGCCTTCCCTACTCTCTCTCTCTCTCTCTCATCTCTCTATCATCTATCCAGAGTCAGTGAACCTTTTCCAGAGTTTTTTTTTCTTGTTGTGTCGTGTTTCTCTTTCCATAATCAAATTTTTCTCTTCTTTTACCAGCGACACAACCCCTGACGGAGGTCAATCAGAGTGGAAATCATTTGTGAATTATTCCGAGTTCATGATGCGAACAAGATTTGATTCTTTTTTCCTGAATAGCTTTCAAAAGAGATTGACTCACTCCACAACAACGAAAAAAACCTTGGGGTGAAGAAATAACTCGCAAGCCTCCAGGGGAACGAAGGAGCAAGCGAAATATCTGTGTGAAGTGTCTTGCATGCAACGCAATTTGTCGTAAATGCAGTCAAATATATACGCACACAAGCAGAGGATTACAATGCACTCGCTCGCCTGTAAACTAATTGTTTACCTTGTGCAAATATTATTTTTAGAAATGAATAACCAGTTATTACCCAGGCAGCCAAGCTGTCTGACGGAATTTCCCACAAAATAGTACGTCTTCTATATGAAATTTTATTGCAGTTCATGCTGGGTTTAGAGTATAAATATTTTGCACTTTTCCACGTTACTTCCACATGAAACGCCATACGTCATACAGTTATTACAATCAATCATTATAAAGAAATCGCCCAAAGAAATATAATTTTTCCCATACTATTCATTACGAACGTTTTTTTATTGAAACATTTTTTCTGGAATGTATCGAAACAAAAAGAACCGGAATTTGTTCACAATAAAATTAGTAAAAACTACTTTGTAGTCCTTAGAGGTAACTCTATTTATATACAATTAATGTACTTTTGGTGGTAACTATCGACCGTAATTTTGTTTTATCACGATAATTATCTTAAATCCTAACTCAATTTACAATTTAAATATTATTGTAGCTTCACGAATTTTACAGGAGATTTATATACACTTTAAAATCATTTTTTTTAAACGCATATTATTCGTATCGTATCCCATTTACTTCTAAAAGTAGTTAAAAACAATAACATAATTCACAGGAAAAGCTACTTACACTTCAATTTTTAAGTCTTAAACGCGTCACCCTGCGATCGGGCCTTAGTAAATTGCATGGGGCATTGTGAGACATTTTGTTCACACTGAACTGAACCGGTATGATTGTTTAAAAAAACAAGCCAACTGCTGATGTTAACAGTATTGTTTCAACCTAATTAACTCTCACCAGGAGAAAACAAAATTTGTGCTGGCTATCCAGCCACAAACAACCGCTTTTCCTTCCGATTGAACTACAACGTTTTCATTAATTATATTTTTGGCTTGATTTGTATTTTTCGAGGGAAAAGTCATGAACTCTTTGAAAGTTAATGTTTGAAGTAGTGTGTGGTAAAAAATAAATTGATTTCTTCACGGTCTTCGACTGCAGTCATCTTTTCGCCAACAAAAACTCAATACGCACACATGTACAAAATATATTTTCTTCATGGATTGAATGATGATAACGACGCAAAAGCCGATCGATTTGAGGGAAAAATAGGGAGCAAACAGACACACACTCGCAGGCTCGTGTTAGCCGTCGTCGAATGCGTTTTGCTTTCTCTCTCCGGGAAAAAAAATAATGAACCGACTCGGTTTTTAACCTTCCCCTCTGGATCATCATCATCATCACCACCAAAAATGAAAGTGAAAGGATTTTTTTTGTATACAGAAGGATAGCATATTTCCTTGTTTTTAAAGAAATTATGTGTGGAATATTTTCGGGGCAATGGGCGATTAGAAAAGAAAATGAGATGATTTTTTTTGTATTTGAGAAAGCTTTTGGGATACGATTTTCGTGAAAACCGGGTAATTAGTCTAACTACGCTATGGGTTAAGTAAGTACCTGTGTCCATCCTTGGAGAAAAATGTATAGCGATCGATAAGGATGAAGATTTTTTTTTTCAACGGGGAGTTTTTTTTACTTCGGTTACCAAGCTCGAGACTGTAACGTAGGGAGGTATCCGGTAGGACACATAAGTCCACCTTGTTGCTGGTGATGTTGTTGTTGCTGATGGTGGGGTAGTGCATGAGATGCCATGCCAAGAGTTGGCGTTAGGGAGTGACGTTGGTAGCCGCCAAGCGCGGCCAGCGAACTGGACCCACCAAATGACCCGGTGCCGGTACAAGAGGACGTTGATTGATGATAAAATGAGACCATTGAGCCACTCTATAGTATTGTGCAAAAAAAATAAAGTAAAAATATCACATTATAGTTATTTTCGAGCAGGTGTATGCAAACCACATGGGATGTCAGATTTTGTCATATGAAGTATTGATTTCGCACCTGTGAGCAGTTAGGTGGCATTCCTAATGAGGACTGAGAGTTGGGCGATGCCGAGTTGCCCACATTGCTCACAACAGAGCCACTCGAAGCGCTCCCACCTGAGGTACTATTTGCATCTCCGTTTGAGCTCCCACACGGTTTTCCATCTTTCACCAGAACAGGAACTGCTACTCGTCTCGGTGAACTCTGTATCAATGCCATCAACATATTATTATTACTCATATAAAGGGTTGCACAACTGTAGCCTAAGAGAATCCTTTTGAAACTTAATCTGATTTGCGTTAAATATACACACGTTTTGTAAGCTTTTAAAAGGGGCTTATTGTAATCTTGTTACATCTACACGCTTACACATCTCTGGTGTACCTTTTCTCGTAAGCATATATCTTTTAAGCGGATTAAGTTACACTTGGCCATTTCCTTCCCAGAAAATCGCTGACCATCTTTTTAAATAATAAAAAAAAATCTTGTTTTCTTTACCTGACTTTGACTGCTCTGCTCTGCCATTGCTTTCTCCTTGGCTTGTCGTTTACATTTGTATCGATGATTTTGAAACCAGATTTTTACCTACAAAAAATTTTGTAAAGAAATGACTGTATAGTAAACCAATTTGCCTTGGCTAATCATCCAAACAAAAACAGACATTTTTCGTGGTTTGTCAGGCTATTATGCTCTCTTCTCGTATTTGTACGTGCTTGTGGGGGTGACATGAACAATTACAAAGAATTTTGTCTCCCAACAAAGGAACATGTCAACACAGTGAATTCTGCCTGAAGGTAACATGACCAATTTGTGGGATTTTTTTTATACAGACGACCACACACACACGGATCAATAAACATGCGTTTCACATTCTATCTGTATTTTTTTCTTAGACACTTGACTCCACTCCAGGTAGAAACGAAATTAAAAAGGATGGACGACAGAGCAAGGGAGGGATAACATAAACAAACCCGTGGTGGTACACAGTATGCTCGTCTCTTCTTCCTTCCCCAAAGGAATGTCTTTTGTGGGTTTGATTGTCAAATAAACAGGCAAAGAATTAAGTGAAATTGAAAACTTTACTGTGAAGACAGATGAAAAAAAAGACGAAGAAACGAAAGGGTTTCTTGTTATAAAAGGTGGACGCACAAATAATATTGATTTTAAACGTTTCATCCCCAGTTCGTGGTTATTTGTCAACATGAGTCAGCTTAAAAATGACAAGGTGTGGTGGTCGCGTATATTTAGTAAATAAACAAATTTCATATGGCCACATGCATAAAAATATACAAAATTTGACCGATAATAAACATATACATTGAAAAGGTACAAAATGATTTTTGTATTTGTATATTTTGCTTACCTGTGTTGGGGTTAAATGAATTAAACTGGCAAGGTGCTCACGTTCAGGTGCAGACAGATATTTTTGTTGTTTAAACCGTCTTTCTAGCTCGTAGACCTACAAAAAATAAAATTCCCCCCAAAAAATATACTCAAATTAATACACATTTCTCTGTTAAAACTTGATTTGTTTCTTTCTCTGCCCTTGCTCGCTATATGTACTCAAGACTTAAAAGTTAATGATTAAAGTAAATTTGCTCAAACTATCAAGAGATTTCATTCTCTATTTTAGCTTTATAAATTTTTTTGTCTTTCTCAGTTTGTATTTAATTTTCTACGGACTAGGGACGTTTTCTGACTTGGTTTTGCTTTTTTGTCTGCACACAACTCGGAAATTAAATAAACAAACGGAAAGCCAGAGGTTTTTAGAAAATAAAGTAAAAACTTGTCTCTGTTTTAGATTGGAAGAAAAAGCGGAGGGAAAAATGTGCAGAGTACACGACGACGACGACGACCTCCGCAAGAAAACTTTCTCCGGTCGTTATTTTCTCTCTCGTCGTGTGCTTTTCTGTAAATACTTTCAAGTGGCTGGAAAATTTGTTTGAACAGTTTGATGAGATAAAAAAAGTATAAAAAACGGTAAAAGCTTTCCAGCAAACATTTTCCTCTCAGTCAGTTTTTGTATTTTTCGTTTTATAATCACCAAATGATTCATCATTTAAACAATAAAAAAGTTTAAAAAGGTCACAGAGAGAGAAATAACAAGGATAATTGTTTCTTGGATTGTTAATTTTAATTTTGATGCTACAAAAAGAAACAAGTTGACGAACCTGAGCTTGCGTAAAAAGAACTCGTCTTTTGCGTCGTTGAGCGAGTGGAAATTGCATCGGTTTAGTATCAGCACCCACACTGCATCCACCCAGGCCTGACATGTTGGAAACGTTCATGTTCATCCCAGCACCCGACGAACCCATTAGCCGAGTTACTACAAAATTCCACATAAAAATACACATTATTCAGTGATTTTCATTGATAAACATGTTCAAAGCACGGACATTTTAACTAATTCCCTCTGACAAAGTATGCATTTCAAACACTGAACCGTGTAAAACATCTTCCTTAATAATCTGAACAAAAAGATGCCTTTTTAAAAATAGAAAATCCGTTAATGGACACGCAATCAAAAATCCAACATATTTTTAATAGTAGATGACATTTCGCATTATTATCACTTCATTATCCTGTCATCACTCTCTCATACACACACATACTCATTTCTCATCTAAAACGTTTTCCTTGTAAGTAGACTTTTTTATCAATTGTATTCATGTATGTGCATGAATTTTCTTTGAAATTGTTTGCTTTTCATGTGAAATGCGTGCATGAAAAAGAAAAAAAAAAAAACTCAATCTTTTGAGAATAAATGTTTGACTATGCACAAAAAAAAGTTTTGTGAATGGAAAGAAGTAGGAAGGTAAAATAGATTTTTGAGACAGGTCACGTACCCGTGGTGCGATTCATCTTATCAATAGAAAAAAAATCTTTTTCCGCTTGTTTAACTTCCTATGCGTGTACCACGAGAAAAGAAAACGATGAGGAATGAAAGGGTGAATAAAATGAATGAATGCACGATTGAATCATACGATTAGCCAAGGGAGAAAAAAATATGTTTCATGGCATGTTTCATTGATTTGTAAAAGATAAGACATGATTCTGCTTAAGTTGCAGTTTTATGAATGGAGGAAATACTAAGTACAAGATAGCTGGGAAAAAAGCCATGAGGAAATGGTACTTTGACATTTAATTGTAATTTATTACATAATTGCACGTACTTGCAAATCGAGGATCTGTCGCTGAAGCGCCATACCATCCTGCTGCTGTCGCTGAACTGCGAACGTCGCCGTAGTGACCTGTCATTCCGTGGAGATCAGCGCCATTGCAGTACTGGGAGGAAAAGGCTGCTGCTGCAGCACTCGGATGAGATAACTGTGGAACATGCATGTGTGTGTACGGGGAGCTGGAGGGAACGTTCATTGCTGCAGCGGCTGCAGCCGCAGCTGCGGATAAGGACGAGGACGTGGAGGAAACTGGGGATTGACTGCCTCCGAGCGTCGTTGTGCTGCTGGTTCCACTAGCCACACTGTTGTTGTGATTTGATAAAGTTTGCAGACTAATCAGGGTAGAGGCTGAGGAGGATGAGTTGGGCTGTTGCTGGTGAACACTGGAGGAACCTGAGACACGATATGGGGATGGAGGAGTTGTGGAGTCGCTTGTGATACTACCGCTCCCGGCCGAGGTAATTTGAGACAAAACGGTACCGTCTAAAGATAAACCTTTGAGTCGATAAGATTCTTCGAGAGGGCTGAGTATGTCGGTGACCGAGAAGGGAGTAGTGTGAGGGCCCGGAAGGGAGGTGAGATGAGAACTGAGTAGATTGTGTGTCTGTTTGGGGCTCAACGACATGGCAAGCTCGCCAGATAAGTCGGCGAGCGTTGCAAGTTCAAGAGCGCCAGTGCGGAAGTGTTGGAGTTGGGAGATGTTATGTTGAAATTGAGAGTGAAAGTTGGACACACTTGACGTCCCACTGTCGAGCTCGGTCAACTGATGACTTTCAAAGTGGTCTTCGTCAGGGATAATCCGATCACTTTCTTCGACGCTTTTATCAAGACTGTTTAAACCTGGAACGATTTCCTCACTACATTCATTTTTTACCAAACCGGAAGTGTCTACACTACTATTCGCTGCCCCCACCACCGCCGTCTTATTTGATGATGAGGTCACTCTTGAACTATTTTCACTCTCTAGAAACGTTTTTCTCTGGCTTTTATGATTCCCTTCAGATGGGGAACAATCTTCACTTGGTTTTCGAGGATTTTGAAGCTGCCCAGGAGGGGACGACGGTGGTGACGGCTCTTGTTTTATCGTGTACGGATCTACACCAAAGCCAGTACCACGGGTCGTCGTGGCTTCCTCGCAGTTACCTTCCGTCCTTGCAACTGAGGAAGCGTCACCTATTGAACCTGTTGAGGTCTGATTCCGCCAGTACCAAAAGGACGACGAATCTACTCTCGGGTCACAAGGTTGGGCGTCCACTTTGACTAGTTTATCAGTTTTCTCCTATTTGCTTTCACCTGAAATTAAATATCCACATGAATCTCATTTCAATTCATATTCTCTCCACTTTTTTCAAAGTTCTTCCGCTCAAACAAGCTTTATCAACTTTCTCTCCGCATTGTCCCCTTTTCTCTTAGAAAATACCAATCTGGTTTACATTTTTCTGTTTATTTACCTCTGCTATAGTTTTGCCTTCAAAAGCAAACATACAGCCCCAATGATGAAAGCATTTTATAAGAGTCCTCATCACTTGAAAGCTTCCACTTGATGCCATTTGCAAATACACGCCCATACGTAGACAACTACCCGGACGCATCTCGGATTTTTCTTTCCACCGGTACATCAAATGTCTTTTTCATTTTTGCCAAGACTTATTCTTACCCAATTCAATATATTCTTTTCCCGCAAACATTTAAATTATTCTAAATTTACAATAAACAAATAGACTTCATTGTTTTACCTTTTTTTTGCTTTCACCGCATCCAAAAGAAGGATCCCAACTTTAATACTTCAAACGCACATTCACACAAAAACCAACAAGTAGTACTTATCGTCGTTTACCTTATCAACCTCACTCTCTAGTTCACAATTAAGTATCACTTTTCGCAAATTACGAACAATTCACTCACAATGACGATTTGCAAAACTATCGAGCAACTACTTTGCCAACTTTGTTTATTTTTTCTTTTCTATCAACAGCTCTGAAAAGCGCTTACTCTTCACGAGTGGCCTGCGTTTTATTGTTTCAAACAGCTTCTAATCGTGGTCCACTTGTGATTAAAGTTGATAATTTTCTCGCTGGAGAATTAGCGAAAAAAAACCCTTTTAATATTTTTTCTTTGAGATAGATGAGAGCCTTAAAACGACCCTCATCAGAGCACAATTTTGTGCTTGTTTTCACGGCTCAAGATGGTTTAACCGAGAGCAACTTGAGGAATCAAGACTGAAGTTGATGAGAAGAGCGATGTTATTTTTCTCTATGATGTTGATGATGTTTTCAATAATATTCTATTGAAATTGGATTGAATGAGAGAGAGAGAGAGCTCAAGATTCTTATATTTTGAGAGGAGAGCGAGAGGCGAATGAGAGGAGACTCGAAACGATCTAAAAAATTGCTCAAGAGCTCATCGGCTTGTGAGATGAGAAATAAAAATTGATGCTGGTTTTTTGGTTGTGCTGCTCTTGGGCCGACAACGACTACTAAACAACGACCACTACCCACTTACAAGTTTTGCAGCTGCAAAAAAACGCTACTGTGATGTGTACTTTGTTACCCTACTAGAGAGAGAGAGAGAGATGAACACTTCACGACCACTAAAATAAATATGTATAAAAAGGGAAGGATATTTTTGCTTGGGCTGCTGCTCCTATCGTTTCTCATGTAATAATGAGTACTTGTTAGGGATGTGTAGTGGGTTATAATAGCGAGGACAAGGGAGAGAGAGAGAAGATATGTTGTAATGGTGAAGCGTGTGATATGAAGAAATAAAATTGTTATATAAAAAATAAGCGAGAAAGAGAGAGAGAGAGAGAGGAACAAGAGGTTGTGTCATATTCTGTGCAGAAGGCAATTTTTCGGGAAGCTGGCTACCAATACGAGTTGTTCTCTGAGAAGAACGAGAGCCACTTACTTTTTTCGGATACAAAAAGGATATTGTGTGGAGGGAGCAGGGATGGGAAGGACGAAAATAACAAGACAATATGGCTCGGGTAGATGCGCCAGGAGTTTTTGCATAAGGTTTTTTATCAGAAGAAAAAATGATTGAGGAAAAGTAGACTAAAAGTTTGGCTAGAAAGGAGATGTCTATCCATTAGTAGTGCATAGTGCAGATAATTATGGACTCAAACCGTATCTATCTAGGAGGAAACCCAGAAATAGTTTCTATGCAGAAGAAATTAGTAACATGCATTATGCGGGTGAAATATTTCTTCTTCTTGTCGCTGTGTCTTTCACGTTCTATTAATTTGTACAACGCTTATTCTTTTCAGTCTTTATCTGCAAGATCCCAAGTATGTTGGCTTGCCAATCCTTGCTTTTCAGTCATGTCATGTTTGTATATTTAAACTGAAGCACAACCAGTATGAAAGGGGACGGAAAGGCTGCTACATGGAAAAAATAACGCTTAGGGTCTTCCCTTCCACCTTTCCTACCTATCTGAGTTTGTTGCGGTGGTGATGGCATTTAATATTCTTTCTGCATATGTGGCAAAGGCGCAAAAATATCTAAACAAGGTAGACTGATGCGTAAAGCTTCGTGAAAAAAGAAGGCAGGATGTTATCAAAATATAGGAAGGACGACAAAAATAAAAATGGGATGATGTATCAGTTTTGTTACGTGCCTACTCGTCCGTTAGTGTCATGCCATCTAAAAACTTGTCAAATTTTTGCAATCGCTCTAATACTTAACACAAAGTCGTTATTTTTTTTTGCACAGATCAAACTTTAGTAATTACTAAAGTATTTTGTGTAAAGCAATCGTCGTAATTGTTCCAAACTAGTGCCATAAAAACACTTTTCAAGTTCTCTCTTCAACCACTTTTTCCTATTTGTTCTGCTTTACTTTTATAACGGTCCACACTCGACAATGTAACCTTTTTTTAAACAACTCTCTCTTGATTTGGTCCTTGAAAATAATCCACTCAGTATCAACAACATCATCAGCCATCATCTCCTGAAAAGAACCTTTTTTTACGGCGCACTTATTCCAGCCAGCGTTCAAAATATCTTCAACTCATTCTCTCTGGACAGTGCCATTACTTTTGTACAGAAATACCTCAAAAACAATTTTCCATGTACAATTTTAAACATCCAAAACTCCATCCGCAAAATTATAATTTTGCACGCATTCTCATTTTCATTTTTGCATGCAAATCCCCTTTTGATATTTTGTTTCAATGTCTAATTCAAGTGCCATTTAGACAAACTAGTACAATTGAAAACAAGGCGGATCCTGTTTTCTGTTGTAGTACTCAAGAGAGCGAAATTTGCCAGTGGCACCTTTTCACCTCCTCCATCCTCTCCATAATAAAAAAAACCCCTTTTTTAGTCATTGATAGTGTTGATTGATGTAATAACGATTATGGTGAACAATAATATAAGAGTAAGTAAAGTATGATGTTAAGAGGTTGACAGACTACTTGTCTCTCTCTTCTCTGGACGCTCTTCTCGCTTGCGCTCTATACAAAGATCGAGATAACAAAAATTTATATGGTTAACTTTTAGTGCGAGTCTTTTTTTTTGTCTAGAGTGGAGGGAAAATGGATGTGGAGTGGAGTATAAGTTGTCCTGTTGTGAATGAGATATGAGATTTGATTTCAAATCCAGAAGAGACACCAATAAAAAAAATCTAGATGGTAAATAAAAAGGCAAACTGACGTGAAAGTGGAGCAGAAAATTTGTGTAAAAAGAAATTCTCTTGATGATGATGAGATAAGGGTTAAGGATAATGATGACAATTGACAATATAAAAATAATAAATGTGGTGAACTTTGTTCTTTGTAGGTAAAAGGAATAAGAAAAAGACATAATATTACATGTATTTATATGTATGTATACATACAATCTTAGAAGAAAAGGAGCATTAATGATAGGGATGAAAATATTGAAAATGTGTATAACTTTGTGTAGATGTTAATAATAATAAAATATTAATATTAATATGGATTGTATACGTACAAGATCTATATGGTTATGCCCACTTGAAAGATTTAAAGACAAGGAGCAACGATAATATCTGTCTCTTTTTGTATATGCATTATTTTTTTGTTTGATTTTGGTAGCTTCTCCTTTTTTCTCCTTTCTTGTCAAGAGACATTAATGGACGAGGACTCTCGGAGGGGATGCCAAGAGGAGCTAATAACATGTCTCTCGAGAGTCCAGAGGACGATTCCGCCAAGCCTGTGAGCCAATCCACCGTCGAAAATGAGCTTCTCTGGGCGGCTCTGACAGACTCTCAAGCCCAACCTTCTTCAACACAAAAAAAAACGCAGGGAGAGAGCTCTCAAAACCGAACACTGTCGACGGGGAACAAAAAAAGTTTTTATATCTAGAAAAGAAAATGCAGACGCATTTTTGTGTGTAAAAGTTCAGACCAATTTTTATATATTCATATGAACGTATAAAATCATAGAAATAATTCTTGAATGGTTTTATATATGCAAAATTCGCTAACAAAAAACATTTTTATGTATATATTTCATTATAAGGACGTCATTACATTACAATCAAAAAGCATCTTTTTATAATATTTCATCAACACTTTTATCCAGCCACCAAATCTATCCAGATATCCTCTGGATCTATTTTTAAAATGGTTTGCTGGAGCTCACACTTGAAAACTGCAGCTGCCTATAGCTTTTTCCCCTGTTTGCAAGCCATATGAGTATTATGTTTTTTTCCAAACACAGCATAATACTAATGCTGTAAGGTCGTTAATTTAACTTTTCAATTGTTTTAATGTTTATAATTAGGATTTTCTATTATATTTACTCCAAACAACATTTCAAACAGTTTTGCAATACAATCTTACGCATAAATCCCTCTAAAAGGACAATTAATTTGTCAATTTGGTGTCTATTGCACAAAAACCGCTCTCTAAAAGCTTTACTTCCTGTTTGAGTATGAGAATCCACGAAGTAATTGAGGTGACAAAATTAAAAAGCTTTTTCGCTGTCATTACGAGACATTACATAGTTGGCAGAAAAATGCGGCGTGCACTTTGGCGTTCATTCAATACACCATCATCATTTTCATTTGTACGGTTGGTTGATAGTTTACAGAGTCATCATGAAATAAACAGGAGAATAAAGGGGTTTCCTCCACTCCTTTTTGTATTTTATCCTCCTCCTGCGGTTGTTTGTGTCGTTATTATGGAAAATGTGTCTCTGTCTCATCTTTTATTTACAAACTACTTGAGAAAATAGCATGGAGAAAATGCGACATATCAATGTGTAGAGGAGTGTTTACACAATGAATATCCCTCTCTTTAAAACATTGCTCACACCCTTTTTTGAATATGATAATCATCGTTAGGCAGCACTGACATGACACAATAAAAATGATAAGATGGTGGATTTATCGCTGGTGCGCCCTACTTGACAAACATTTATATCATAATGAAGGTTTTTCCTTGTACTTGAATGAGAATGTGTGCTTAGTATACAGCGTGTAAGTATTTGTATGAAATATCTCGAAATATGGATATGTAGAATCCTCTATTTATTTGCCATAAATGTAGAAAGTATAGTGTAAACAAGTGTGAGAAACGTATTTCTGAATGACCCTGTACAGTTTACAGTTATTAAAAGCAAAGGCAGAGTTCAATACCGATTTTTAATTGAAATGGGGAGCTGGATTGAGATATATCTTAGCATACACTCAAATTTCATTTTTTAAAGACCAGACAAGGTTAAAGGTTTTTCTTTTCTAGTTTGGCAGACCATGCTTTTAACTTAAAATAGTGTATTATTGTTCGTAATGGGCGGTTACATAACCAACACGAATCAATAGTTGTTGTCAAAAGGAAACTAGAAAGAAAGTGCTTGACACTTAGTGCCTTGCGTTTCTTTTCTTGTACCACTTTGGATTTCTGTCATCTACCTGTGATGGCTGTAGTGTGGCAAAATAATGACAACTGGAAACATATGAAGTGTAATCACAGAAAATAAGTTGGACATAAAATTTACAAGATGATGATGTTTACAATAGATATTACATTAATTGCAGTCAGCAGCATTCAAGTGCAAAATTTAAAAGTTGATTCATAAGAGAAAGGACACGGCAAAAGTGACACAGACACAAGCTGTCAAACAGCGTAACGCAATCTGATTGGTTTGTTGCGACATCTAGGGGACAATTACGAACTCAGGAAACCACTTGGAACTTTCTCTGCTGATCGAAGGCAGCTGAGTTGTTGAGCTCGTTCTCTTTTTCAGGTAGAAAAAACGCTACATTTTTCTGTACTATGATCAGAAGTGAAAGTGCCACAAGAACCGGAAGTACAACTTTAAAAAGCAAATACTTGTTAGTATTATTATGGTTAGTTATCGGTTATCCTTGTCGTGTTTCGCCATCCTCGTGTTCGTTTATCAACGAAAAAGATTCGGAAACTAGTCAAGAACAGTGCGAGAGGAGGATTACAACTGAAGATTTGGAAGAGACAATGTCTGACGTTCCGAAGTTCGGTTATTGGGATATTCGAGGGGTAAGTGCCTATCTTAACGATAAGCTCATTTTAGCTGCTTTTATCTATTTAAAAATTATTTTTTGTTGTTTAGCTGGGCCAGCCAATCCGTTTTTTGCTGGCCTATCTTGGAGTGAACGTAGACGAGACGCGATATCCTAATGCCAAA
This sequence comes from Akabosia matsudoensis, assembly GCA_019593645.1. Lineage (NCBI taxonomy): Eukaryota > Metazoa > Arthropoda > Collembola > Entomobryomorpha > Paronellidae > Akabosia > Akabosia matsudoensis. Next base: position 15,033 of record VICI01001744.1, read on the forward strand.
TCAGACCATTGGTTTTCTGTAAAGGAAACCCTTGGAATGCCGTTTCCAAATGTGGTTACAATATCTAATTTAATACATGAAGTGATTATCAAGGTTACATTGTAAAACAGTGTTTTGATTGATTTAAAAGCTCCCGTACTTTCTGGACGGTCCCACGAAGGTCACCGAGTCCCGAGCAATCATGAAGTACATTTGTCGCACCCGGAAACCGGAAATGGTTGGGAAAACCATCCAGGAGAAGACGGACATAGACATGGTGGACAATTTAATGTACGACTTGTACTATGTCAATCTCATCCCGCTTTGCTACGAGCCAACCGTGAGTTTTTAAGTTCATAATTTTCCTCGGACATTGTTGCTTAAAAGTCTTAATATTAATTTCTATACTGCAGGACGACAAGAAAAAGGAATTTATTGAGCAAACTCTGCCATTGAAACTCGGCTACATGGATAAGTTCATGGATGGGAAGCAGTGGGTTACTGGAAATGAAATCTCTTACGTTGACTTCTTCTCCTACGAGGTCATTCGTGCTCTCCGCGTCTATCACGACTCTGCTCTTGACAAATTTTCCAATTTGAAGTCCTTCCTGGGCAGAGTAGAAGCTCTCCCAGAGATCAAGAAATATATGGAGTCAGACAAGTACCTTGACAAACCCATTTTGACAGGTGAATGCAGTGGTGAAAATTTAATTTTCTTGAAGTGTACCTGTTTGCAAGCATATCAGCTTTTTATACGAATCAACAACCATCTCAACTTATGTTCAGTTTTGAGAAGAATTTACAATACACCGAAAAAAGCATTTTATTGAAATATTATGTTTATTTAACATTTTAGGCAATTAAATTGCACAAAATAAAATATAAACGCGTACAAACTTCATGCTATTTTCAAACAAAATGCATGGGATAAGTTTCAACCAGTCGACTCGCACGCATCAAAATCTTGTTTAGATTTTCCTCAGACGGAGGACCATAGCACTTCCTATAAAAAATCACAGCAAACAAACATTTTTATCATGAACCCTAACAGAATTTGATTTCAAAATATAGGCCGCTTACTCAAATCCTTCACACAGCTTTTTAGCTCGGTCAGCTGCCAAGTGGGCGTAGTAAGTCGGAGCCGGCATTTTGACACTTTTAGTGCACCGAGCGTACATGTAGCACATCGTGTACGTAATGGACTGGAGTTCATCTTGAGTGAACTCGCTGTCGTCCCACAGGACATGGTAGCGAGAAGGACGGCTGGTTCCCTACGAAAATAAAATTCACAACAAAATGTTAGCTTCTTGAGTAATAAATCAGCAGTCAACTCTGTTTCCCGAAAGTCATTTACCAGTAAACCCTTGTGGGACAGCAAGTAAAAGTCCACTTCCGTTTGATGAATGATTTGCTTATCAATTACAGTTCCAGCGGGGGCGTTGTCAATTCGATTCCCGACATGCTGGAAAATCCGCGTCTTATGGCGCTAAAACCCAAAAATAGAGTACATATTCCCTTCTTCATAACAGTTTTTTAAAGTTGGAGTTAACAACTTCCTTACCTTTTGAACAGTAACAAAGGTAATTTTCGGTTGATATCCATCCTTCACTTGAGTACACGCTTCTCGCATGGCCGTCAGCTCAACATGAAGCAGTTCTTTAAACTGTCCGTCCCCAACGCCATCCCTGTAGTAAATTATCTTTGCTGGATACTGTCCAGCCTTGCTCCGAAAACAGTCCAGCATTTTCTTCACAATTGGCACGAAGTGTTGACGCTCAATAACTTCGGCCGCTCCAGCATTTGGCTTCCTTTGAGCTTTGACTTCCGTCATAAACGGGATCCCAGTTCTGTTGAGGCTTCCTGTGACAGCGACATAGCTCGGCATGATCCAAACAGAGCCGTCGTCCAGAGTTTTGGCACATCCAGGCGGAGCGTGAGTCACGTCTGCACCCAGGATTAGAACGGGGTAGTCCATCAAAACTGTCGAAAATTTGCTCGTCATGGCGGGGTCAAGTGGGGGGACGACGACGTGATTGATCCCGCCGAGTTTAGCGTTGATTTTGAACAAAATGTTCTGAATAGTGGCATCCTTGAGGTTGGAAACGTTTTTATCAACGACGCACTGGGTTAAAAGGCCTGCGCCAACTTCAGCTGCGTGTTTGATGGGCCCATACAGGGAATCCCCTTTCCGGGGGAGGACGCAAACAACCAGTTCACAGTCGTGAAACTTCGTTTTGAAGATTTCCTCGAAGTCGGTTGCGTTTTCGGCAGCTTCCAACCTTCTCCGGTCTTTCGGGTCGACAAAGGTGGGCTCCGGTTGGTTCAAAAACCTGATGCCTTTCTTGCCTCCATTCTTCAGAAGACTCTTGCTAAAATCCGCGAGTTTACGATACTCATCCTGACGTTGATATTTAGGGCAGCCGACTACCAAAATCCCCCATCTCTTGACAACCGCAGCCTCATAAAAGTTAAAGTCTTGGCGCCAACAATCCCACGTTCCGTCAGTGGGGCTGATATGAGCTGCGTCATTCCCTGCTGGCTTGGTCCCATAACGAATGGAAGGAGGAACTAGAACACGAGCCTTCATTTGAACCATTTTAGAAGACACCGAGATCCCGAGGTCGGCTAGGACCTGGTTCTCGTCAAGCTTCAGGCTTGTCATCTTGCACTGGATCGCGGAGTAACTCTCGGAGGGGCTTTTTCGTGCAAAGTCTATCATTTTTGTGGTCTGGTCGCCGTCCAGCTTCCTGTTATAGCTCTGCCCGTCTTTGATTACGCACAACTCCGCGGGGACGTACGTTCCTGCCTTCCGCAATTCCAATAACGGGGCCTTTGGATGCCGCAAAGTCAGGCCGTAGCGCTCCTTGTAATAGCTGAACACAGATACTTCCTTGTTTTTCTCGGTCCACATAAATTTCTGGCTGGAGGGGGACAGTTTCGGCACGTTTCGAATTGGACCGCCCCGTTTTTGATTGTCGACCTTGTAAGAAACTTTGCAAGCTGGAAGTAATAAACAATTTCAACAAGTATAACCTACATCTTCCGTTACAACAAAACAAAAAAGATGAAAATGTTAATGTAAACGACATACTTCTCAGTAGGGCGTTGGCATCGTCAATGTCTCTTTGCGACCATCGTGAGACATCGAGAGGGTCGCGGACTAAGTTCTTCAGCGCGTCCAGGACTGGCTGGCCAATTAAAAACGCGCAGTTGGCAACTAGTTCACACAAAACATAATTATAGAAAATTTGGATTGACAATTGTTATCGTAGTTAAAAAAATTAAGAACGTACTGTCCACGTTTAAGTACGGTTTCCATCCGAGTTGCACGCTTGCCGCCTATGAAAAGTCAAGCAAATCACACTTTTCGTATCACTATGACAACTACAAATTTTAACAGATATGCAAAGGCTCTTACAATTCCTTTCTTGGCTACCAAGTTGTTTCCAAGTTCGGCTTCCTCAGCACCTTCCTTGGGAACCATGGAGGACCTTCCTACCGAATAGTACGGAAAATTAGGCATTGTTTTGACAAAGCTGTTGAATGCGGCTTCCATCGTGCATCTAAGTTCTGAGGCAATTTGAAGCCCGTCCAGACTGGAGCGATTGCTGGCAAAGTAGGTGGCCAAAGATGAAGTGTCAATAACATGGTTTCCACCTAAGGCATCGTCGAGAGTCGCGCTTATCGTCACTTTTACTGCTCCTGTGTCGCACTCATCCATAAGTTTGGCCTGGCGAAGCTCATCAAATGACACCAAATGTTCACTGGGTATGCCGAGATCTTCTAGCTTTCTCGTTGAGTACAAATTTCCTGAACCATCTGTGGCGATAGCGTAATGTTTGTACTTCTGGCGCAATTTTGGGATGAGAAAGTCTAGAATCATGGTTGTCAAGTGTTTTGGAAGCTTAGTCTGGCGGGGGGACGGCCCATCCCCTGCTCCAACTCCACCACCATCGCCCTTACCGCCACCTCTCATACTCCGTCCTCGACCCCGACCTCCTCTACCTCCGATTCCAAGGCTACCAAAAGTTGGAAGCGGTGAGGAGGCATGTCCACCACCTGATGTCGGCCGGCTGTCCACCGAATCACGACCGCGTTGCATTTCGTAGGTGATATCGTAATGATAAAACGACGGGATGGGAAACGACCCAGGCTTTACACGGGATTCAATCAAGTAATGATTGAGGGAAACGCTCACCTCGCTTTTCTTCCAGGAAGCATCGTCACCACCTCGCTTTTGATACAATTCAATTTCATCTCTATTAACAGGAAGGATTTTCCAGTTGCATCCCAATTTGTTGGTGGGCTTCATAGGAAGCTTGTAAGGATCCGGGCGGGACAAAAACACAACTTCCGGCGGAGGAACTCGAGGAGAACCCCCTACCCCGCCTCCTCTAAACCCTCTAGAGCTGCCTCCCCCTGGAAAACTGTTTCCACCAGCTCTTGGGCTGTTTGGCGCACTGCTACCACTTCCTCTAGAATTCCCTCCTGGAAACAAAAAAAGAAACAAAACGTTTGCGAAAAATTAATACCCGCTTCCTCTTGAACTTCAAAATTAACTAACAATTAGGATATCGAACTTACTGCCACCGTTACGTCGAGGAGAGTCCATTTCAACGTTTTCACTTTATCGCAACGTAATTCAAACTGACAACTGACAATTCAAACGATTATTTTCGAACTTGCTCAAATGTAAAATGACACATTCGCCTCTGAGCGTCTTCTTCTTCTAGTCTCCACGCTGTAAAAATTACTTATCCACGTTTTTTTTGTTATCTGTTGTCTCTTATCACATTCAAAATTTGAATACAATCCAACGACGAAACTGAACGAATTGCTCATATATCATGTACTCACTACACTTATCTCGGTTCCGCTACATTTTCATCGTCACCATACAAACCTGCATTAGACGGCGCCGAAGTTCTTCGCATGCGACCAACAAATAGGAACAGAACGTAAAGCAATGCTAGCTGTAAGCCCAAGCCCACGTGTTTTACATTTTTTTTTCTATTTTGCTCGCAACGACTGTCGACAGCTTGATCAAGCGAACGTACTGAAAACGTTTTGTGGTGGAACGTGTCCAAAATGTTGAATTTCCAAAATTATACCTCAGTTGCTATGCTGAGCAAAAAAACTTCTTTTTTTGTACATGCTCGCCTGACTCATGCATGATGATG
>VICI01001745.1:0-20181 GCA_019593645.1 Akabosia matsudoensis
AGTACTAATCCTCTTTTGAGTACGGTCACTTACATTTTGACAGGTTTGAGAAGGGTTTTCTGTACCATCCCGTTTGAAGTACCTGCTAATGTATATTTCCTTTTCGTATTAGTGAAATAACCACCTCACAAAATACTTAAGGAAAACGAAAGAGTTGAGCGAAGTTTACGTTTATGAGATGTACTCCTTACTCTACTACGAGATGACTACCGAGTAGAAACTCTCCTGACTCTACTACAAGATGTACAAATGATCTATCTACAATTTGCGCATAGGTAAGCAGCAATTTTTTTTGAAAAAATTAAAATTATAATATTAAAAACCTTAGAACAACTTTTGGACTATACAGCATGATAGTTCATCGAAGGAATTATATCAATAAAAAAACAGGCCGTAATGTTTTCCTGACAGGCCTAGTAATAGCTTATAGAGATAATGATGTAGTGAAACTTTGGATGAAGAGACTGTTTGCTCTACCGTTTGTACCATTGGATATCATTGGTGATGCTTTTACAACAATTCAAGAGTATGCTCCAAAACCGATTCAATATAGTTTGACTATTGACTAAATCACTGCTTTCAATACTTACATGATCAGAACGTGCATGCATCCAGTGAAACCGTTGTTCCCAACAAATAATTTGGACCCAATATACAAATAACGGCCCAAGAACCACCAATAATGCGGAAGGGTGGAACAGCAAATTAATGCGGATGCAAATGGAAGCAAATCTTTTTTCCAATTCGTATATATGAGTACGATACTTTTTCACCAGTTGCGCGTTTACAATTGGACGTTTTGGACGCCGTGTGACATATCTGAATAGAGGGGGCATGTCCCGGAAATGGTCAAGAATTGGGGGTAAAAAAGACGTAACCGCTGCACAAACTACAAACTGTAAACTTCGTATTATGTACACAAATTATTGTACAAAAACAATGTTAGAAAATTAAAAGAAAATTATCCTAGTAGTGACGCCCAGATCGTGTTCGGTGGCATAAAAAGAAAGTAAATTTGAATTGATTAAAACAAAAACGGATTTTTGCATTATTTAAAAAAATGTACCCAAGTCCTCGGCTTCCTGGTTTTCGAGGTTCTCCCCCGCCACCTCTTCCTGACCGGGGGTCACTAAATCCAATGGAATTTCCTCCCAAATCAGCTCATCTGGAGCTGCTGCAGGCCCGCCAGGGTTAATCGTCTCCTCCTTCTCCCCACCCTCTACCAACTGTTCATGTTGGGCGTGACGCGCATCGCGTCGCCTCCTCTCCTCCTCTAAATTTGCCCATCTGGCACTGGCAAAGGTCCGCCCGGCATAATTAATAAACCGGCGGTTACGCAAATAAACGACAGGAATCCAGACGACCTAAAGGAAAAACAGAATTCCTCCTGTTGCTGCGCAGTACAGCAGGCCCTTCATCCACCAAGGAGTACCTGCTAAGAATGGCGCAGTGGTTGTTCCGGATGTTGGGGTGAAGTTTGTCGTCGTAGTGGAGGTGGTAGACGCAGGGGATAGGGCACATTTACATATCCAGCGAATGAACTGAGCATTTTCTTCACTTTTTTTCTTCTCCCTAGATACGTTACCCAAGCAGTCATCTCTCTAAAACTGTTGCAGTAGACAATGAAATACCTGGCACTTCGTGAAAGCAATATTTGGAACACATCTGGTGTATGTATTTGGACTCGCATCGAAATCGTTGGATTCAGTTAAAAATTGAACAAATACTGAACTTGCCCCAGAAAACCACTGGCCTTTTGGTAATGGAAGGGAGTTGCATGTGAGCGAGTCACTGATGTTTTTTGCACCAGGCTGCAGTCACTTTCTACACATTGAAAGCTCGTCAGGTGCTTCATACGCTGGCCAAGAAAAATGAAAATTAGAAGAATTTAATTAAAAGAAACACCGAGGAACAAGCTCTCAGATTTTTTAATTTTTTCTTACCTTGTTGACAAAGGACCCCATTCTAAAGATTTTATAGTTGTCGAGACGATTCCTCCAGCACTGTCACTTTCGATCAACTCCTCTCCCTCGTTAACCACGAGATTACTCGCAAACATGAATTAGATTCTGTGTGAAAACGAGCAAATACACGAAATTGCGTCAAGTCGGATTGGATTTCCCTCTCTTGCTTTGCTAAGCACCTTGCTCTCCAAAAAAATCGTTTAGGTACGTAATCTTGGAGATCAAGCTGGATAGCTCAACTAGAGAGGGAATGTAGTAAACGTCAACGATGCGGTACAAAATGAAAGTAGAGAGACTTTACCAGTCCGTTTCTCAAACGGCATACTCAGATCGGTCAAGATGCACATGGGTTCTCCTTCAATTGGCCAATTATCGTCTAAAAATCAATCAAGAAGTGAAGAATCAATTTTTAAAAAACTCGTTTAACATTTAAAAATTCGTCACAAAATTGTTCCATTTCTTACTGTGCGTTGGATCAAAATCAAATCGTCATAGCTCTTGGGAATCCAGACTAATTTAGAGTCGAAGGGCCGATCACGTAATCTAAATGTGATCCCGGTCCCGATTAGTTTCATAGGAAACCTCTTCCCAAACGAAAGCCTTTCACACGCTCTCCACTTCCTAACTGACGACGTGTTTGTCCGCAAACTTTATCCTAATTTAAATATAACCCTGTTGAACACTCTTTTACTTTAAATATCATCATTTGACTATAATTTGGTTTACAAACAGACTCGATGAACACATCCCCCTTTCCCCAGTATTTTTTTCACAATCGTTTATCCAATTTTGAGATTCTCTCGTCCAACACCCCTCCCAAACTAAACTTTAAACTTAAAAGAAAGCCCAACCAAACTCCAAATTCTTTTCCAAAAAACCAAACAAACATCTTTCTGAACTCCTACATTTTTAATTAAATCCGGTTTGAAGACTTTTGTTAACAAACACGGGTGACCCTACCCTCCCGCTTTCCAAATTTGTCTTCTTCCACTTCCTGAAAAACAAAACAAACCACAAAAACATATTTATTAATGCTTTTTGAAGCTTACTCATATTCTCGTAGAGGGACTAACACATGATATCGTTGATGCTGAAGCTGAAGGAACGACCGTGCTATGACATCGCGTAAACCTGACCAAGTCGTTCAGTTTACTCACCCAAGATGTCCGGGTTGTTGCGGAGTCGAATTGGACAAGGATGCTGTGGATCGTTGGGCCTACACGCTGGAAATTATATCAATAAAATTTCCAAATAAATTTGCTCGTTTAACAAATTTACTCCGAATTTTCTACCTGATATTTCAAAGCATCGAGTATCAGCAGGCAGTGATACGACTAACCCTTTCGCCGACATGCGTCCGTTGTAAATAAGCGTGTTTTGAACGTTATCATGGGAAAGAACAAGTAGCGTGTGTATAAACAAAACAAATTATCTAGGCTCCATTGTGTTAGTGTTCCCACTACAAACATACTAAATCCATGAGTAATACGTCTCCTAACGGGTTGTCATCGAATCCTTCATAGTATCGAATGGTTCAAGGCGTTATCACTTCCAATTCCATTTTCTTTTGTTTGCGTAAACTTGTCGGCGTTTTCTAAAATTACAAATACGAGTGTACACGGTAAGAAACCAGTGCAGACTCCACGTTGTACACGGTACAGGAGAAATAATTAATAAAACGTTGCAACGCTAGAATTAAGCATTGAGAAGGGGCACCTGCAGGAACCTGCCAAAGTCTATGCGCATACCAAATTTCAGCTTCATAGAACAAACCGTTCCGGAGATGCAGAGGTTGTCATATCCTGACGTTTCATTCTCGTTGGACCACAGGGGTATGAGTTGGGGACCTAAGGTTATTGTATTTTTAACACCCCATATAGAGGTGTCATCCCCCTAAAAATGAACCCCCGTTGCTTTTCACCAAAATTTCGGGCACCTGCAGGAACCTGTGTAGGGCTTATCTAAAAGGGTCCAAAAGTATTGGAGGGCCATCGCCTGGTGCTTTCTAATGTTATTATAAAGTTTCAGCTTCATAGCAATAACGGTTCGGGAGATAGAGAGTTCGTTAAATCCTGACGTTTGACCCCCTGTGGGACCCCAGGGGGATGACTTGGGCACCTAAGAGATTGGCATTTTTAAAACCTCATATAGAGGTATCATCCCGCCAAAAATGAACCCCCGTTGTCATTAAAAAAACTTCGGGCACCTGCAGGAACCTGTTAAGGGCTTATCTAAAAGGGCCAAAAAGTTTAAATGTTCTTCCTTGGGGCAATGCAAATGTCCCCGCAAAGTTTAAGCCCAATCGAATAAAGCGTATGGGCTAGAGGCGTTACACGGAGCCCCGGAACCACGGAGAGGCGGAGAGGCGGAGAATCTGACGGACGGGATACCGATCGACGACCATGAGTAATCTTATAAAGCTATTGCTCCGCAATGCTTAATAAAAAGTCGTGAGTGACCTCTTCCGATATCCCCTCGATCGATTTCATTGATGTTTACGGAAAGGGCAGGATAATGCTGTGATTATTTTTAATACTCCTGTTGAGTCTCCGAAAATGCCAGATAACGATTCCTGGTTCAGCTCGAAGAAACTCTCGTATTTTGGGTGGTTAGTATAGTAACTTGTGTGTCCTGGAACATTGAAAAAATAATACGATCAGAAACATGAAGGAAAGATTTAAATGGAGAGTGCGTCGACGTTGAAATACTGTGATCGGAATGAGTTTGTTTGATTGTTTGATACGTTAGATATTGCTATCCTTGCCGACTACCACAAGTGACTGCAATGCTATTACCAATCATTTGTTTTTTCGTTTTTCGGATTTGCCTTGGTCCTATCTTGCTAGTTGCATAAAAAATCCATACAGGTTTATCAATTCTAATTAAAAACGGTGTCTGGAAAGGCTGACTAGAAGAAATGCGAAATCTGGAAATAGATTTTAACATTATTAACCTTATGAAAATTGCCACTGAAACAAAACAAATCTACCGCAGTAAACAATCAATTTTTTTCAGTCACAGTATTCACATCATGGAAGGGAATGGACGCTCTCTCCATTTTACATCTTACATTTATGCATAAAGACCACACGGTATTTCATAAACATCGCACCACTGGGTCTAGGGGATATTCAGTTTTTTGAACCAATAGGTATATCGAAAGGGCATTACAACCGCGTAAATGCTGACTTGATCCTGCTCGCAAGTCGGACTGACTTGGGTCTAGATTCGGAGACACGAATATTTTAATGGATACAGGGACTAACTTAATCTGCTCTTATTTTGCTGTTTCAAACTAAAAAATAAAAAATGTTTTGTTTTTGTTGCAACATTTGTGGTTTTTGTTCTTCTGGTTCCATTCCCTTTCAGTCATCAATAACACATACTTTTGGGGGTGTCAACGAGCGTCAAACATGTATACATGTTTATTGCACGTATAGAACAAGCAATGGGGGGCACTCCCACTCCTCAAGCACACCCAGTTTCAAATGGACGGACACGGACAAATGTTGTCTGTTCACTTCAAAACTCCACTGACATGTATGAAGACACAAAAGATGGGGTTTTACTAAAAACAAAGAATAAAACAAAAAAAATGAGAAAACAGATATTTAAATTTGAAAAATGGTTACTAAAATGAATTTAATGAAGCTTGTAAAGCTGATGTTGACGTATCGCCCTTTGGTTTTCATTGTAGACCGTCCATTCTAGAATGAGTAGTTGTCCGAAGTCATGCAAAGCAGTGAGTACGCACAAGTTGGTTTTTTAATAAATTGTATGGTATCGAAATTTTATTTCAAGCAGTTGAAACATGGGTGCATGAAAAATTATACATTTTCAAGGCAAAAAATGCTGTTTAGGCGAGAGAGCCATGCCGGTGGCCTGAACCTCATCGTCTTCCATTTCTTCCTCGATAGGAACAAAATGGACGTTACCTTGTGACTCAGCAGGAACAGCAGGGAATTGCTTGATCAGCAGGAACAACGGCATTTTCAGCCTGAAACTGGTCGATCATTTCCTTCACTACATCCAAGTCAACAAAAACGAGGTTAGATGTCCCCTCGTTGGCGTCGATGTCCTCTAAATTTTCCTCGGAGCTTTCTTCGCTTCCGCTAATCTCCTCCAACTCGCTCCTGCTAGGGCTGTAAATACTTCCCATCTCGTCGTCGCCACTTTCTTCCCTTTCATTTTCCTCGTCTTAACTCTCGTGTTTCTCATCCTCGCTCTCACTCACATCTTGTTACCGTTCGTTGTTTCTAATGGGTATGAAAAGGGAACTTTCATCACTGTCTTGGCTCTCACTTTCTTAATCGCTCTCGAGTTCCTCATGTTCGCTCCCACTCAGTTCTTGTTCTTGTTCGTTGTTTCTTACGGGTACGAACATGGAACTTACCTCGCTGGTGGTGTCGTCGTTGTTGTTGTTGTCACTATCATCCTCATTGGGTTGGGGTAGCGGAAGATTTACTTGGAAGGCAGGTGGAACTGCAGGGTACAGATTGCAGAATATAAATTCAAGTGGGTTGGCTGCGTGAAATTTCTCGGCCATGCGTTTTGCTCCCGGTACGAGGTTTCTGTGTGGCTCCCACGAATTACATCTGTCAACAAGAAAAACAAAAAATCAACTCCGTCTTAAGAGATATACACACCTATATCAGTTTACCAACGTATGACTCATCATAGCCTTCCCACTTGATTAAGTAATTAATCTCGTCGTTCATGGCTCTCATGTCGAGAATTCCCTCAACGGTAAACTCTTTTTGCGCTGCCATCTTGCTGAAATAACTGAAATGGTTGCATTTAGCATACATATTTGCAACCTTTTCTAAAGGTGAAAGTTCAGATTAGATAGACAGAATTCAAAAATATATCAAAGTCAAGAGAGCTTCAGGGCACAAATCTTTTTAAGTCACGTGAATTTTCGCATCATGGCGAGAAAACGTTGTGTAAGTATACATGTCCATCCTCAAGTTGAAATGGCCAACCAGCCTCAAGATCTTACTAAGAACATTGAAACGCATGGGTATACCCCTGTCTCGCCAGAGTATGAGTACCTTCATCACCCAACTATCAAGCAGCAGTCCTGCATATTTGCCAACGTCTCCAATTCCACCTGAATCCCCGGTCTACCAAGGGTGCATGTGTATCTCGCCAATGACACCACATGCTCTCGCCAGTACTTTTGCCTACTTTAGAGCAGCAGCAGCCCTCCTGAAAATTGGATCGTGTCCCCTATATACCGAGAAAACAAAAAACAGAAGAAGCAGTACCATGCAACCAAAACGAATGGTCGTCCTGAGAACAATAGCAACATCAGTGACTTTGAACGCGTAAACCTAGCTTATCCCAGGGGTGTTATCATGAAGTCATTCTCTACTTTTGCTACAAAGATTTTGTGTCTCTTCTTTCCCGACGGAAAAAAAGTGCTCGGTGAAGAATGCTTTCAAGATGAGATGGTCAGCATTTACTGCCATTTATGGAAAAGCTTTCAAAAAAGCGTGAAAGACGAGCCAACTGAAACCGTTTCATCTATGAAAAAGCCAGTTGAGTTACCATTGCCGATCGAGTTTCAAATGAAACTTGAGGGGGGAATGAGGGGGAAGACGGGCAAGCATACGGCGACTCTATTCTTTCGTTGTTCCGGCAAATAAAAACTCAATGGGGATGCTGCAACAACACAATAAGCTGGTGCGACTCATTTTAAGTTTGCCGAACTCGAAGACTTGAGAGCTCGCTTTCGCGACTATGACAGCAACCATCCCTCAGCGATGATTAGTTCATCATCTACATCACCAGGAGAAAATAGTTTTTGGATATTTCGGGAATGATATTTGAGAATTGAATATTATGTACGAGGTTTAGTGATAAGTTATGGATGGAAACATAAGATGGGGATGTATGAGAGGAAAATAGTTTCATTTTTCGGTTAGTAGCATTTTTTACGATAGCAGAGAATTAAATGAAGAAGTAGTAAGGCTTAATGATATTTCAGGAATGACATGTTGTTTACATGAAAAGTTAGCAGATAAGTTAAAATGAATGTACACGGGTTGATGATAAGTTAGGGATAGAAACATGATTTGTTTAGAAGGGTTGTATGAGGAGGAAATACTTTCATGTTTTTTTTGGGGTGGTAATATTTTGTTATTTGAGAAGTGAATAAGATGAAGAAGTAGTATGGCTACAAGTAGAAGTAGGCTACAAGTAGCAACGTATTCCTAAGTTTGTATTGTTTTCATTCATGTGAAGGTGTTTTATGAATGTCTAGTTTTATTGAAACTTCAATATGCTTTTCCAACTTTCATGTAAAAAATTGTTTTACATTCAGATGATGCTTGCCAAACAAATAACACAATTTCCCATAAACAATAAGGAATTAATACTTAATGATAATTTCTACACTCTTTCTTACATAAACCTAATTAATTTCTACTTGTAAGCTACTTAAAGCCGGAGGGACCACTTTGGAAGGAGGCAAGTTTTTCCTGCTGCCTTTTTTCAAACTTGAAACTTGAGAAACTACGTCTTCACACTTGAATTCGTATTCAAACTTGTATATTTTTCCACTCCACACTCTCATTCCCCTCCACCCTCTCATTCCCCTCCACACTCTCATTCCCCTCCACACTCTATTCAATTTAACGTCTCATTCCTCTCCACCTTCTATCTTTCGTCCCTTACACCCATGTAGGCGGAAATAGTGCCCCTGGCTGAGGACGTAAATGCACGCACACCAAAGGAACACATACCCCACTCCTATGATAAGAATGAGTGGTGCCCAGCACTAAACGGTGTTTTTAGGTGAATATAATATATACAGTGAATATGTCCCAATACATTCCCAAGTAAAATTTGAAAACAAAAATTAAGGCTCTAGGCTTATTACTGCATTTAATTATTGTTCATGACAAAAAAGATTAAATTCCTAATACATATTCATGGAGACTTGGTTCGTTAAAAGAGCTATTAAAACGAAGAACATTTTATTTACGGTTTTAAACATCGTAGCACTTGCGTTTATATTAAAACTATCATTCATTTTGCAGTTAATTTTCAGTCATCGTCATACTTTAAATTCTAGCCATAATTCATGGCTATTTGTTTGTGATGTGACTAAGTTTCCAATGAATCAGGGACAGACTTGGCAATCACATTAAATACTCTTCTGCTGTCGGTATTTTTTGTTTGAATGTTGATTTTTAGCGTATGTCGTAGCGGAGATCTGTTTAGTCGAAATTTGCTCATATCATACAAGTTTAGTTTATTTTTCGTGCTCTAATGGCAATGTAATTACGCTTGGCTATGTCAACTTTCAGTTTTTACGATAGATCGCGTAATAGATAGCCCTCTACACTCAAGACTAACTGAAAATTTTAAAATTCATGTGGTTCCTTAGGAAAGCAAATTATGTGCACTGTTCAAAGGTGGTAACTTCTTGTCGTGAAAAAAGGGTCAACTTTGAAATAGAAACAAATTACGCATGAATTCATACTCAATTACTAGCCCGCACTCAGTGGGTGAATTTCCAAAATGTTTATTCTTTGAAATATTAAAAGCAAGCTGAGAAGGAGCAGCCTAATCCTTACTAGTCGAAAGATATTTTTTTTTGCTGCTGCATGATTCATACAAAAGCGAGGCTCTGACACAGATAAAATTAGTGGTTTTTTCAAAGCTGATTTCGAAGTCCTACAATTGACAATCATGTCGTTTTCTGTCATAAATGAAATTCTGGGGAAAGTGTGAAGCCGAAGGAAAAGCTGACAACTATTGACAGTTTCACAAAAAAAGTCAGTGAGTTATATTAAACGCAGACTGAACTCAACTAAGCACGAATTTTTAAACGAATAAGTAATATACTGAAGGATGGTTAGTAAGATGAGTTCAATTCCATATTTAAAGAGAAAAGAGAGTCTTTAAAAATGAAACTTGCTGCTTGTGCATCCTGCTTTTGCTGATTCACTTCTTGCACAACAAAATTAAGCTAAATGGAAATTATTGGTACTATAATAGCAAATGCATGTTTTTTCGACTCAACGTTGTTCGTGGAAAAATTTGCGAAAGCAAGCGAACGACCAGATGAAGAAAATTCGTGATGATGTATTATGTGCATGCGTAGTGTTATAAGTTAATGTGTATTTTAGCCAATACAATTTAACTTCCGTACTTTTAATATTTTGCCATGTCGGCGTAATAAAAACGATCAGGATGAGAATGACTAAAAATGACTAATGCTACATCTGTATTTCGATGAAAACGAAGGAAAAAGAAATTTCTTTCAAGGAAAATAAAAAGGAAAAAAAAAGAAAATAGAATTTAAGATATCCTTACAGTTTTCACAGTTTATTCCCAGGGATACAATCACAAAAAAACTCTTTTCACAAATAAACTCCGTTTTTTTTCTCCGTTTCTATGTTTCATACCGAAGTAAACGTCTTCCAGAGCAGACTGAATGCAAAAGTAAAAAATAGATAACAATTTTTTTAAAAAGCCAGAATATTACTGGCATTTCTTCGTAGAATCTTTTAACAACATTTGGCACGCACTTCCATAATAAAAGACCGTGTTGCTTAGGCCAAGGGCTACCACATGCACACTAAACTCTCCTCTTTTCCAGAGTCGAAGAAACAATTTTTTGGAGTAACACATGCTCCTTTTCAAACGAAACTGTTTCTTCTCACATGAAATGTGATCTGAAAAGAGGAGAGAAGTTGGCTTTTCGAATGCGAATATTTTCCACGAACTCCTTTACAGCAACGAAGAAGGAAAAGTCGTAGCCGGAATGCGTATGCATTCCGTTTCGTTCAGCCTGCCTTTTAATCGAGCAGAGTGTTGCTGTATACGCCACATGCCGATTCGGTAAAAGAGAAAAAACGCATCTCTTACAGGATGAATTCACAGAAGGGAGATGGATCTCACCTTTGTACAGTCGGACATCATCGAGTCAGTAAATATTACTGACTCGTTGCGTACGTTCAACCGAGCAACGGGATGATCGTCATCCTTTTTGTGCCTATGGTGCTCCATATAAACTGCACCAGGTGTTCGTGTGGTGGCCGCCTCAACTACAGCTACAATTTAAAAAAAACATACGCAGGTTTACATGCAATGTACTAAATATTAAAACCTCTTCTACTCCACAGCTCACCTTGAGAAACGAGAACGCACGCATCCTCGTAGTCCGCTACGGCTTTTACGTTTCTGCGTACGCAGCAGATGTGACACACGATGTTTGCATTGTTCCTAGCAATGCAAACTCACACCCTTGCGTAACACAATCATGACAAGAAAGGTGCGTCTCACGGCAATTCATTGCTGTGAAAACTTTCAACAAAACAAAAAGGGGGAGGAAAGCCTGCCTGGTGTTTCTTCGCAAAACGTGTCACGTAAAATGACACAAGTCGTGACGATCCGCTCAAGAAATGATTTCCACTGAGCCATTTCTTGAGCGGATGCAGCTGCACATTGAAAATAAAAGCTTTAAAGCTTATAAAGACGAAGCTGAAAGGTAAAAGAAAAGGCTTAGCTAAAAAGCTTAGCTATAAAGCTTAGTTAGAAAAGCTTAGCTAAAAAGCTTAGTTGCAAAGCTTAGCTAAAAAGCTTAGTTGCAAAGCTTAGCTAAAAAGCTTAGTTGCAAAGCTTAGCTAAAAAGCTTAGTTTAAAAGCTTAGTTTTAAAGCTTAGCTAAAAAACTTCGTTAAAAAGCTTAGCTAAAGAGCTTAGTTTTAAAAACTGGGGACACTGAGGAGGAGGGGAAAAAGAGCATCTTGCAGCTTGTGGAGCTGAAGTGGGCGACATAAACCACAATAGGCGATTTTCTCGCATGATCGCACCGTCATTCTCAGCGGCTCTTGATGACAGGCTGAAGGAAGAGATACAAAGGCCGCTTCCAGCAACTGGACAGCCAAGCCCAGTTTCAGTAGTCGCTGAAAAAGTACTTTCAGCAGAGAAACGTACCACCCAATCGCACTAAATGCTAATCTTCGGGATGAACTGAAGGCGATTTTCGTGGATTTACCAACCGTAAGTGACGGTTCGGGCAAGGGTTTAGCACACTAAATCGAAAAGGTCGTGGACAAGGTTATTGCTCATGAGCAATTACCAACTCGCTTCACAGGGGGATCTTTCTATGGTCAATATATTAAGCTTGGAGTTGGGCCAAACTTACAAATTCAATAATTTCAAGACTACCGTTGACTGCTCCTGAACTGAAACTCACGTTCAAAAGAGCATTGTCGCTAACTTAATTTCATTAGATACAGTACAGAAACCAAAAAATTAGCCCAGGCCTAGCATTACTGATACTGACAACGCCCGCCAAGATGGAGGTCGTGTCCGAAGTAAGCGTGGACGTGGACATGGCAGGGGAGGGCTAAAATCTAAATCCGTCAGAAAAAAACCCAAGATACCTGAACAGCTATCCAAATATCATGGGCACAACTGGGACGCATCACATTTGATCGAGAATTCAGAAAAAGATGCGAAAAATGCTAAGGCAGGGAAAATAGTAAGAGATGTGGAGGGAAAAATACGGGAAACACAGAAAAACCTGTATAGAAAGTCGTATCAAGCCATACTAAAAGAGCAATTACATACTGGAAAAGATTTGAGATCAACGTTGGCGTTTTCAGACACAAGCTTCACGGGAAATGCTGCCACCGTCATGACAAACGCAGACCACATCTTTACTTTCCCAATTTTCTTCGCTAATGAAGACTCAAGATGACAAAGCAAAATCAACAACAATGTCATGGCATCCACTGGTGTCATAGATTCCTACGCGAAGATGCAGGAGATGAGTAGAAGTGTTCAAAGACCTGATGCGCTTAGTTGGAACGTAGAGAATTCCATAACTTTCGGAATAAAGCAGTGGAAAATGGCTTCAGATTAAGAGGAGAACACTACCGACCGAGGCTACGACTAACAATACCGATCTTGCCAATTTTAATCGCGCAACAACTGAACTCTTGACGAAAGGCACCTACCAGGGGAAACCCATCCTCGCAACAAAAGAGCCTACGACTTCCAGTCGACAACAAGACGCTCCTTACCCTGATTATGAAGCTTCTATTACAAAAACGGCCAAAAAAATCGCTGCTTTCAACAACAAATTTGCTGACAGTTTACAAAACAGGTTCAACAAGAATAACGTGCCTGTGAATACCTTAGCAAAGGAGTTATTATCAAGAGATCGTGTTTAGTCTAGAGACAATGACCATGTACCAAACGAGTTCCATGAATACGCGACTTTGGCCAAAGGAGCAGGCTGTCTGTCTTCTGGTATTTCCAGGTGTGCATTGGATGGACAGTATAAATCGTTCACTCAGGAGATTCGAGATGTCAACAATACTTCACCCAATCGCCGAGAGAAATTATTAATGAAAGATATCATAATGAATGAAAGCAATAAGGAAAAGTTCAAGCTACGTACAATGCAATGAAGCTGTCGTAGAGTCAATTGGGAATGTTGCAAAAAGACATGTAGGGTTTCGTGGGTAGCTGGCTGACGAAGCTTTCAGAAATGAACTGAATCTTCACTGGAATGGACCTTCCCTTGGAGAACCATAAAAAACTCGCATAAGCTGCATCGAAAAATAATAAAAAGGAGTTTCCAAAGTAGTGGATAGAAAAAATGCCGAATTTTCCTGGAAAATCAAAAATCTTTCTTTTAAAAATAAATATTTATCTTTCTGTTTACTTCCAAGAAACGAATTCCTTAGGACATTTCCTACAGATTCATTTGGAAAATGTTTAGTATGAAATATATCTCAGGAAATTTCCTTACTGCTGCTGGGTACAAGAAATTTTTCTAGATTTTTTTTCTTTCATTTTATTTTAAAAAAACCAGGAAATTTCCTGGGACCGTTGGTCCCGTGGTCCCGGTATTGCGCCACTGGAAACAATTCGATTTTCAGTTCAACCTCGAATACAAAAACGCGACCATGGTATTCACTTCTTGAATACTAATATTTGAGGGACGCCAAGTCGCAAAACAGCAACGACACAGGGGAACAAACTTAAGGTCCACAGTATATCACAAAATTTGATTGATCAGAAAAACAACGTCGAATGAAACACTAATCTATCGCTCCGGATGCTGCGGGTTCGTGATGAAACAAACATCACATCCTTCATTCTCCCAACTGTTTCTGCGAAATGAAACGGAAATTAACTAAGTAACGCATACACCTCCGGTCAAAATCAGAATCAAGACGTTATATGCCTCCAGTAGTGCCTCCTTTTTAGAGTCTTCATACTATTGGAGGGCCCTTCCGCAGCAGAATACACTGAGCGTGCAGAACGCGTATTATAAGAATTTCTTTTTGTTTGGGTTTCTTTTGTTTACCAATTTTGTATCGTGTACTCAATACTTTTATTTAAGTAAAGCAAGTTTTTGTTGTAAATTATGTAAACCAAACTGATAAGGTAAATATTTGCTAAATTTAAATCGCTTGCCATTTAAAGTTTGCTTAATGATTTTTTATGACAAAATTTTTTCAATGTGCCTTGTTTCATATTTTTTATTCAAGCAAGAAACGTACTCTTTTCGAGCAAAGCCCATAGAGCAAATGGAATAATTCTTATTATCAATATTAATTAACGTCGATTCATATTGTCATATATACATACTTAATTTCTTAAAACCACAAACATATTTGAAATTATTCCTATATGGCACTGATTTACTTATTTAATACATTTGCAAATTCTCTTTTAAACAAGATGTACGAATCTTGATCAATCGGTGCCGTCGTCCTCTACCACTGCTCGTCTAATTTTTAATGACCTACTGATAAGTCCCACTGCTAGTTCAACTTCCTCTCTGTTAGATGGTGAGATAAGTTTTGACCACTCAATTGATATTGATTCTCGAATCTGATTATTATCCGAGCTAATCGAGCGGCATATTTTACAACGGGTGACAGTGTGCATCTGGTCATTTTCCCCATTTAAAATGTACACGCTGCATTCTACATCTTTGTCGAAAACATGCAGGAATTTATCCCACACTATGTAGTTATTGTTTAGCCTACTTTGAGCTAGAAGTCGAGTTTGTTTATAGCCTGAGTCAAGTATTAAGTAACTAGCTATTAATGGTTCACTAATAGCATCTCCCATCAGAGACCCGTAGAATGAGTTTCTTGCTGAATTGCACATTTTTGTCGCATCCTCTAATCTGTACTTTTCCCTTATGACACTCAGCGCTATTTTACTGCTTCTGTTAAATTCAGATGGGTTTGACATAGTTTTCAGTCCGTGAATTCCGGCAAAATCCATAATTTCATGCATTTGCATGCACCAGTTATATTCACTATCTCCTGTCTCTATCGTTGCTTCCATAAGAGCATCAAAACAGATTTTGGTGTAACGCGTGTTACTCATTTGAAGTAATCTTGACCAGTATTTTAATCCCTGTTTCGCAAGTAGGTACGCTAATCTTGGTGTGCTTGTTTCTAGTCTGACAAGATATCCTGCTGTGCGTGTGTTTACGCCTAGTGCTTTCTTCAAGAACGTTGTCTGGACTTTTTCTATGATATCAGTGTATCGATGGCACCAGAGATGTGAATTGTATAGAGCGACCGAAGCAGATATTGAATTGAATAACGTGCTTTTTTCCCGCCATGATGCCATTTGTCCTCTTGTGATAATTTTCCACACTACGGAGAGTGCACCAATTCCCTTCTTGGTCATTTTTTCTGTGCATTCTCGAAATGCCCCTGAGCTCTTAAATAAAGCTCCAAGATATGTGTACTGGTTTACAATTTCCAGTGGGCAGTTATTGTATGTAAGCCTAAATTTACCTATTTGCCCGGCCGTTCTGAAGACCATTGCTTGTGTTTTGCCTATGTTAAGTTTTAGACCCATAGTCTCAAAGTATTTCTGAAGTAGTTTCTCAAAGTTTTGCAAGCACCCTGGAGAAGGCGCCAGCAGAACCATGTCGTCCGCGTAACATAGTAACTGTAGGTCAAATCGGTGCGAAATTTTGACTCCAGGTATCCCCAATTCTCGTAGGATTCCTTCAATTTCACTGATATACAGGTTAAAGAGCAGAGAGCTCATAATTTCTCCTTGCAAAATCCCTTCCGTCAAGTTGATTGTATCCGTGGTCCCCTTGGGACATGAAATTTGTGTGTAGGAGTTGTCATACAGGTGCCTTGTTACGTTTATTAGTTTGCTTGACATGCCTAGACTATGTAATTTTGGCCATAATTTAGTATGTACCATGCTATTGAAAGCCCTTTCCCAATCTACAAAAAGAGCATAAACTCGCCTTTTCCTTCTCAGGCTCAATTGGATAGCTGCATTGAGACAGACTATCTGATCATCAGTACTACGTTTAGCTCGAAAGCCGCCCTGACTTTCAGGCAGTAAGCCTTGCTGCTCTGCCCATCCCTGCACACGAGTTTTAAAGTTTTAAATTAGCATTGAGGAGGGATATATGACGGTAATTTCTTGGGTCACTGTCATCTCCTTTCTTATGTATCATCACAGTTTGAGAGCTGAACCATTCTTCTTGAATGACTTCATCTTTTAGAATTTGGTTGAAAATGTGCAGTAATGTGTGTTTTGCAGAAATGCTCGTGTTCTTTAGTAATTCATTGGTAATCATGTCCGGCCCTGCTGCTTTTCTACATGCAATTTTTCGCAACGCTAGCTCAAATCCTTCCAAAGTTATTGGCTTGTCAGTTGCCTCTACCAAATTCCCCTGTAATGTGCTTGTAAGGGTCTTACGTGGTGGTAATATGTCTTTGTAAAAATTTTCCAATTGTGCTTTGGTAACTTGTGTTTGAGTAAGTGGCTTTTTTTCTCAAATGTTTGACAGTTTTCCAGAATTCCGCAGCATTCCTTACATTTTTTTAATTTTTCCCTTTGTAATTGGTAGTACAATTCCTTTCTTTCTTTAATGAACGTAAGATACTCCCTTTTGGCATTTATATAATTCTGTGCTCCCGATGCCCAGCTAGTTTTTTCCCCTGCTTTACATTGCTGCCTATGCTGGCTACAAGTGTGATTGAACCATGGTTTGCTGAGCCTCTGTTCTGGTCGTCTAAATGTGTACATACCTACTCTTTCCGCTGCTGTATGAATTGTCTCGCTAAAATTCCGGATATTGTGTATGTCATTGGTTTGAAATATATGTTCTCTATATATATTATATTATATTATATTATATTATATTATAATATATATAGGGCTTCTCTATATTCGTCAGCTTTGTCATCTGTCCATCTTAAAAACTTCGTTTCAGATATATATGTAAATTCCTCTGGTTTGTGCAAAGACAGGGATATTGGCTGGTGCCATGTGTGGTGCATATTATGGATTTTCATGCCAACAATTTTTTGCACTGCCGACCAATTTGCCAGACATATGTCAATTAAACTCTTTCCTTGTGGCCCAATATATGTAAATTCACCTTTTCTATCTGACTTTGTTCTGCCGTTCACAATATATAAGGCTAAACTATTAATAAACTCAAGCAGTTGGTCGCCCCTTGTATTGTCCGCCTTATCCTGCGATTGCCTGTAACATGTCATTGTACTACTGTTTGTTAAGAGCATATGACTTGTTTCTGTTTTGGAAGAGTAGCTAGCATTGAAATCTTCTAGTACTATAATATTTTCGGTATACCATTCACTATGGAGCAACTCCAAACAATTTTGCAGGTCTATTAATTTTTCATCATTTTGTCTTGTGGGAGGAATGTATACTACTACCAATATAACATGTTCATTCTCGACAATTAAATGTATTGCTAAAAAATTTATTACGTTCTATCAGTTTGTCTACTTTTATTTTTGGCTTTTTAAGATATATTGCTATTCCTAAGCTCGTTGGACCTTTTGTCTGGGTTTTCACTGCCGAATTAAAAACTTGGGCATTATCAGGTAGGGTAAATTTATTCTTTAGTTCCCAGGTTTCACATTGGGCTATTATGTCATGCTTATATAATGCGCTTATATAAAATGTATCTTTCTCATGCATATTGCTTAATCTATTTACACCTTCAACGTTCCAGAGTAGTATCCTGGTGTTAAATTTTTCCGTTTGCTCCATGGGCGCCAACCTTAAAATATTTCCACCTTGTGTAGCGCCTAACCCAAGTGCTCCTCGTGTTGTTTTCTTCGGCTGGAATTGAGCAACACATCCGTCCCCTTTAGCTTCCATTTTGTTCACTATTTTTCATTCCTTCCAGAGTGTCATGACTCCTTTCACAATCCCCATTCGAAAAGAATTGTCCGTTGTTTTCAAGGCTTTGAAGTGGTCACGCAAAACTTTTTCCTTAGCCCGTTGTTCTGCCGTAAAACCGTGGTTGATGTAAATTTTTTCAGCTCTTCCGATTTTTTTCTTTTCTTTTATGATCCTTTTTTGTCAGTCATTCTGAGGAGTTTGACAAGGAGTGGCCTAGGCCCTCCCCCTTTAGTAGCTCTGCCAATTCGCAACACGTCATCTATAATAACACCGTGCACACCAATTTTTTCAAAAGTTTTGCTCGCTTTTTCAATAAGTTTTTCCATGGTTTCATTCTTCTCCTCCAGCACGCCGTTTATGACTGTTTTTTGTCTCTTCTCCTCTTCAATTGACTTTCGTATTGTGGCTTGGCCAGCCTCTAAATTTTGGATTTTTGGTAGCAGTAATTGCTGACAAGCACTAAATTTTTCGTCCAGTTGTTCGATTATAACTGTTTTGAGTTGACTGCTTGTGTTCTCATCCATCATTGCGGCTTCTTGAAAACTTTCACCGAGATTTGTACCACTACCACCGGTTCTAGCGTTTTAACCAATAGGCTCACTTTGTGTCGGTGAAGGTGTGGATAACTCAAGTTGATCCCTCCCTCGTTTTGCTGTATTTTTCTGTTTTGTTCCGGCGTTGTTTTTACCGGATTTCGACGAATTTGAAAACAGATTAAATCCTGACATTTGTCATTTTTTTACATACGAGATAGGAACACTGAATGTTATAACATGATGAGCATAAACTTGGAATGTGATTATGCCAGCCTTTATGCGAGAACGATTTTAACTTCGATGATGCTCGTTGCGATGCTGAATCGAGAATCCGGCCTAGTTTAATATGTTTAAAATGCATTCAAGTGAAATACTTACTCTACGACAATTTTATCAGCTTCACACACTATACTACTCAACCCACTATCGAGGACAGAGAAGGGGAAATCGAAATTCCGCCACATGTAGCTCAACAAGTTGTGCGGTGCGTCGCGATGCCCGTCTGGTTTCGAAAATTAGGTCATGCGTTCGGCAGGACTAATCGCGACATCGAGCGTGAAAAACGGCTAAGATTTTGAGTCTTCAGTCACAACAGGTCCTTTATGTTACTGAAGATGGGGTACTACTCCATTTTAAATCACTTCAAATCAATCAACTCTCAATAGTAAACCCCTTTGTGAACTAAGTTCAGCATCTTTGGGTTACTAAAACACCATTTTCGATATATTGCAAGGTTTGTCGATTGTCATCTCACACGGAAATTTGAAGGTGTATCGGCAATAATGACAGTTCTTGTTATTAACAGGTGCTCCAGCCACATTATGGAATATCCATTTCCTTATAAAACGCGATAGATGAGCTTCAACGGCGTAACGTTATAGAGGCAGTCAACATTTAAGATTTATATTTAAGTAATTTCAACAACCCAAACTTAACTTGAACATCGAACATGATCTTTCTGTCAATTTCACTGTACATCGTCTTTTCAAATTATAGTATGAAAAACTACAGAAAAAGATTTTTGACCTTAAATTTTTGCTTAGTAGCCTTTATAATAATAAGAATAATATTCAAATTATTCACCAACAGACTTTCCCAACTTGAGGTCGTCCCCTATCACCGATAACGAGACCTTTGACTGTCATCGTTTGCTGGGTCCTGTCAGGCATGAGGTGAACATAGTACAATGAAACGTTCTCTGTCGGAAATCCCGGTCTCTGCATCAACTCTCGTCATTCAGCCTAACTTGATATTAGTTAGACGTTTTTCTACTTTTCAGAATAGAAAATTTTGTTTCTTTAACTCATGAACTCAACTCTGCCATTTGCACACCCATTGTCGGAGATTGGGCGTTGATCACTCAAACAACGTCAGTAGTAGGAATAATCCGGGGTATGCTTATGCCCGAATGTCCGGATCCGCCAAAAATTTATCTGTGAACCACATAGTAAACTCAATGCAAAAACCAGACCTAGCGCGCCCGTATGTATCCCT
>VICI01001746.1:0-20178 GCA_019593645.1 Akabosia matsudoensis
AGCCGAAACCGCCGCGATTGGAGTTGATGATGGATTACCACCACCAGAATATAATATTTTTTTGTGGGATGAACGAACTAATAAGCAATGTGTGCTACACATTATCTTTTCATTTACTCTACAGAACTGCCTTTGTCTATTTTAGCTTAAATGCTGACAGCTTGATGTGTTTTAGTGGAATGATGTAGCGGTTAAGCTCTAATGATCTCTACACAGTGCACCAACTTCCTTTTCACCAGGATACGCCATATCTGCGAGTATTTGGATACATTTGCACCGAACCGCAATGTGGTTTATTATTCAAATCATGTCGGTTCATTTGAGTTTTCTTTATGTTTTTTTTTTTTCAGTACCAATCACATCTTTGTTTTGTGGTAAACATTTGACTGGAATGGGGTTAAATGTTGACATTTTTTGTAAAAGGCATGCCGGTACGCACCCGTAACTTGCCAAGAGCACTTGAAAGAACCAAGATCTACTTTTGTGGTAATGATGAATTCTTTTTACAGCCACAAAAACAAGAAAAGATAAATAGTTATGAGAAATGCTTAACACCAAATTTAACAGCTAATTTGAGGATAATCGAAAAGTCAATAAGTGCCGATGATTTGAGTTGAGTGATGGAAGCCTTGCAGAGGGATGTTCGTAGAGAGAATATGAGCCACCAGGAAAAACATTTGATGCAGAAGCGTAAAGGGGTAGCTGGAAAATCACAACTCTCTACATCTTTATCAATACAATATCTTCCTGCTGGCAGAGAAAGGGTTGAATAGCTTGAAATCAAAAAGATTAGATGCCTTCAGACACGTCGTTTTACACGGGATTTATTTGTATACAAATGTGTAAAGAAGATGAACAGCTCTTTTCACCAAAGCAAATCACATTTTGTTACAGGGATGTTCACCCTGATTTTAGTGTTAATTTTTTTTCGCTTGAGTTTAAAAAAAATGTAGCTTTATGCATGTACGAGTAATTTCTTTCGTACAAGTAAGGTTTTTTCGTATTCTCGTTTGCATCATCATCATCATCCCCGTCATCATTTTAATTTTGACATTCCCAGCTCACATTGAATATCTCTTTGCTGGCTCTGTTAAACATCTTTATTTCGGTTCCAGTCAATAAGCCAAATAAGCAAGCTCACTTTGTACAATCTTCTTTTTGCTCCTGCCACTCCATTGATCCATCTTCTACTTTATCTTGCTTTCATTCAACCGTTTCATTTGACCGACTAACCGACCCTAAGAACGTTTGATGCTCTCTTTTTTGGTAACAGCAACTTAACAGCCGGCTGTCGTGTCAAGGTATGCCATTGCCATTGTGTAAGCGCTTTTGTGAGCTAAAGTCAGTCGGTAGATTTCCGTCTTAAAAGACATAAAGAGGAGTATTACACAAAAACATAGTAATGTGAAAAGTAGGGCTTTCAGAGAATTAAAATGGAAAGGAAAATTGAAAATGTGACTTGAGATTTAAAAGCTATCCCTTTGTACAGTTTAGCCGTTATACATTTTGTGGGCATGATAATGTTTATTGCATATTATCGTGATTACATCGCATTGACACTATAACCTCTGTGTGGAGGGATAAATACGAAAGGATTCGTTTTATTATTAGTCAAATCCTGCAATTATACCTTTCTCGGATGCTCCAGAATGGAGACGTGAACATAGTTATTTGCTTTCATTATGCAATCGTTAATGTTTAAATATTAAACCTTTAGCTTTCTTTAAAATTCTGGTAGCATGGCTGTTTTTCAATTATGTAAAGCAGCACGTTTATCAAGTGATTATGATTCCATTATGAAAGAAAATCTTATAAGCTCTTCCCTGTCCTTTTGTATACGGATGTTGGCATCATCGTGATGATGACGTTATAATAAAACCTTGAAACCATTTTTTCATGTTTGCGATTGTCCACGGTCCATGAATCAGAATCAGGTTGACTTCTTAATAGCTATTATGGTAGCGTTCTAAAATGAGCTACAAATACAAAAGGATATATAACCTGGACAAGGTTAGTGTACATCTCACAAAGGATGGCAAGAGATATGATAAGTTCGTATGCACCACAGTGTAAAATGTCGATTATCATGCACCAATGCTGAGATTGTTTGC
Organism: Akabosia matsudoensis; assembly: GCA_019593645.1. NCBI lineage: Eukaryota > Metazoa > Arthropoda > Collembola > Entomobryomorpha > Paronellidae > Akabosia > Akabosia matsudoensis. The sequence continues at coordinate 2,112 of VICI01001746.1, forward strand.
CGTGGCATGAGCGAATGGAAGTCTTGGAATGGGAGTTGACTTCTGCGTTGGTGTCATCTTCACAAGCACAAACAGAGTCAAAATAACACAAAAGAAGATTCCCCTGCAGGAAGATGATGCTGGGATGCAAAAGCCTAAATGGTCGATCTAACCTTATGTGGTGTTTCGTGCGTGAATGCGCACATACAAAATCCGCCAAACACATTGCCCGTACGTACCAAGCGCAAAATAATTTTTTTTAAATCCTTTTTTGCTTTTGCCGACCTTTCTTTAAAAGTCAAAGATTTTGAAAGGAAGTCAGCTTTAAGTAAGATGTTTGTTGGAAAATAGCTACCAAAATAAGAATGACAAGACGATAATACGTTATTATTACTATCAAGCAGAAAAGTCTACGAAAAAAGTCAACCAAGACCATGTACAGCAAGATGAATGGCACGTTAGGCATTAGGCTTGTAATAAAGAACATGGTATATCTGTTTAAAAGTCAGGAAAAAAGCTCATAGGTCCACCCGCTTTTTTCCTCAGTATTTTACATCATATTTGGATGTTCCTCAGGTATTTGTATTGGGCATCCTCCTCTTGGTCAACATCACTTAAGCACACATCAAGCTATTATGATCATGATCATCTCTTGAACTAAGATGTAAAAGGCCGACAGAAGTTACAGAGCAAGTGAGCTATCAGCGTATACTTTACAGAGAGTGCCGCCAAACCAAAGATTATCTTTAAGGCCGACACAAGGTAGCTTTTTGACTTTTTGTCCATTTTCCATCAATAAGCAACATGTCATGTAAAGAAAACCGTTTTAGCCATGCTCCATGCATCATCATGATGGCATTTGATGTTTTCATATCTCGCATCCTCTCACACCCAAGTTCCTTTCGTTTTTTTTTCTGTCTAAAGAACAGGCTGACTATTCCCAGACTTCCTTTTCAAGCGACAGTTTTCCATGTGGATAAGCAATTCTAAGTCAAATTTTTGCAGTAATTCTTAAGAAGGATGTACACGAAAATGAGGATGGATCTTTAGTGGTGTATGATTCGGATGGAGCATAGGAGAAAAAAGCTAATCTCATTGTTTTCCCTCAACAAAAATCCCAAAATCAAACAAATCTTTTTATCAGTAGAAACTAATCATTAGTACGAGTTTGTTGGTTGACTTATTGACTGCTGTCCCAATACCAGGTTTATCAAGGAAATAAACAGGAAAGGCAGATTTTCAACTGAAAAGTAGAGATTTGCCTCCTAATGCGAACATGACACAATAGTAGGCATGGCATAGGACACAATACACTTTGTCAGTCTCAAAGCGAGTCACTAATGCAGATGTCTTATTCAGAGATCTCCAGTCGAACGAACGAGACATCATCATCAACCCGTGGAAAAAAAGATGTAACCTTGTTCTCTCAGCATTAATTTTGAAAAGATTTTTTTTCGCCAAAATTGAGAACAAATAGATAAATAATGACAGTGTTCACGGGACGTTCTATGAGTATGAGTATGACGTTAAGGTAGCTTTATGGAGCTTTACGGATCTACTCTTCTTATTGAGACATCTCTTTTCTTCCTCTTTTCAGGATTCACAGCGAGACGCAGCGCTTGTTCCTTTTTTTCCTCTCTGAGAATCCTTCAGGCTGCTGGCTGTAAGAAGTGTTGATGACTGTTTCAAATGCTGAGCTGAAAAAAGTGCCAATATCATGGAAGCTATCATTATTTCAGAGCGTCCACCTTTTTTCTGCTGGGTGTCCCTGCAGGGGGGAGCCTCGAGGGTCAGTTTTTACTTCTTTCCTCTTGTCGTCAACAAACAACCTTATTATGCTGTACAAATATCCGTGCTGTTTGTATCATATGTGAAGGGAGATGCAGTACAATGAGCACTTTTTTGGGGAAAACCGTCGGCAGAAAACCCATAACTTTGTTTGGGAGCAATGAAATTGACTTTCTCAGGAAAAAGGGCACATATAACATTAAACAACCCAAAGAAACATCAATTTCTGGGTTAGTATTTATATGTATTTGTGTACTAATGATCTGCTTGTGTACACTGTAGCTGTCCAAACTGCGAAAAATATTATTTAAAATGTCATAGCACAAAAAATTACAAAAAAGGTGAATGCGAGCCAACGGTCTTGCTCGTAAAAATATTCTCGAGATCCGACATAGGAAATATTTTAACAAAAGTAGTCGTAATTTTGCAACTCATAATGGGAAAGTTGTACGTGTATTCATTGGAAATGCTATTTGAATTTTTGGTTGCTGGTACAAGGATCCAGCCCTTGTAAGCCAAGAATAAAGTTCATTATATGAAAACAGCAAGAGCTTGCTACATATGGTGTGGCAAGGACAACCACAGGCAAAAAAAAACGAGAATGGTCTTCCCATACAGAAAATTTGCTCATGGTCTAGATTCTCTTGAATTTTGACTTAATATTGTTGTTTGTTGCCTAACTGATGACGGCTTGGTGTTGATAATTGTGTGGAGTACTGTATAAAATTAAACAACGAGTAAACTGTCCTGAAAAAGGGTTCCCTCCTGGGTCTAGGGCAACATGCAGCCCTCCTGCTGCAAATATTTGACTCGTGGGAAATGTCTACTAGCTTCATTGCTTGTAGCAAATGTGAAGTACATGCTAAACGTGTACATAATTAAAACCAGAGCGTAATCTCAAGAGTCAAAAGCCATTCATTATGTGACATGTCAATTAATTGAATCATTTCTGGTTGGATGCGTCCAGTACATAGCGTGCATGACGAATGCGCTAACAGCACATTACTGCCAAGAGCTCTCAAGACAGAAACCGGATGTATCTTTACTTACTTATTGCAAATTATGGAAATGAAGGCTGAAAGGTATAAATGAGACTAGTCAAATGTGTTTTGAAGCCTTTTGGATGCAATCATGTCATGTGCATCTTTTTACGCAACAGTCTTTCTATTAGCAATCCAATGTAATAAATATATTCAGCTGAACAACAAACATCATAATTAAATTTTACAAACTGACGAGCTACATATAACTTCCTGTTCACTGGATATGTGGTTACCAAACTTATTATTCCTATTATTTTCTCTTTGCTGGATGTTTTTCTTCCAGTTTCATGAATCCTTTTTCCCGCGAGCATATCATGGATTACTATCAGACTACGACACGAGGCTATCCGTTTGTAATATGTACATCAAAACCGTTTCCACCAGCGGGACGTAACATCAAAATATCATTAGTTTTTTCACAAATCGCTGGAAAATAATACGTGTTTTGCTTGCTAGTTGAACCGTTCGGGAATCTAAAATAGGGCTTATGTTTACCCTGCAGAGATGACAAGACAAACACTGAGCGACTTTAGCTGCGACAATACTGGTGAGAAATAAAAGGGGGTACTTGTAATAACAATATTAATGACCACGATGATCGCACCGATAAGTACAGCGCTGGAATCGAAATATGGAAATCCATATTATTACAAAATGTGTGATGACTGAAACCGGTCGAGCATGACGGTTCAGTTAACTAGCACGAAAAACTAAACGATGAGGAGGACGATGATGAGCATAATACTGCCACCGGCTATTCCAGAATAAACTAAACGATCTCTTCGTTTCAAGGGTGTCATGTACTTCATAAACACCAAAATAAAATTGAAATAAAAGGGTGTACAACGTCATCCCATAAGCTCTCAGATCATATCAAATACAATATTATAACTATTTGATAGCCAAAGCTGTTTGCATCATGAAGCGACAGCTCCAAAAAACGGAACTTATGAATCTTGTCGCCTCTTAATTTGGACGTGATACAAGTCTCAGCCTAATCCTCCTCTTTTTTTACTCAACACGCATATCCCATCATTGTCACACAATCAGATTGACATCATTACGATGACTTTTCATGCATGCGTATACACTTGCATCATGCTGCTCTTACCCAATCCCTGTTAATGTGAATGTTTTTATTCATAACAAAATGATTGTCAAAAAATAAACGAAGAAATAAAATATCTTCTTAGTTTTGTCCACGAACAAAAGTGTACCTATATAGGAGCTCTGTATAGAAATCGTAATACCGTGTGTCATATTTTTTATTGTTGCCGTTTCGAGTGCAGCAGCATAGAACGTCCTTTTTCCTATTCATATGGCTCAACCTGATTATAGTTAACTTTGAATATTATTATAGTTTTGGTGTGATGCGGGTGAGATACTGTGCAGTGCAACATGCCCAATGTCCGGGGCACACGGAACCTCACCAAAATCACATTCATAATCGTGCCACAGAATACATTTTTTTGTTTCATGCGTGGATGAGCCCTTTCAGAATAAAAGAAAAGGAGAGAGAAAAAACAAACTATAGAGAAAAACACATAACATTATTGACTCTCTGTTTTCATTTAATAATAACCAGATAACAAGGGGACGCTAAAAAACGTACGGGCACTGTCAGAAATCACATGATTTGTGGTTGCAATTCAATACTCCACTTTTGTGTGTAATCTGTACATACACGTCGACTTTGATAATGCAAAGCAAAAAATATATACTATGAATGTTTAAATGAATGAGTGTTGTGTCATCGTCGTCGTCACAATGTGAATTCATATCTTGCGTGTATTTGTAACTATCACCGGGATTTTTTTATCAAAAGGAAACGATGCTAAAAAGACTCGTTAGTTGTTATTATAACTGGACTCAAGCTGTTCAACAAACTGCAGAAGCTGTTGCTCATTAGGTTTCGACGGTTATCTCGTGTATGGAGGAGCAAGATCCCTAAACAATTTTCGTTTGCGCAAACTAACTCTAAATCAACGGTAATATGCATGATACGCTATCCCTCGTAAAAAAATATGCATACAAGTTTTATGATCATGATCAACTTTTAAATGATATGGTTTTTGTTTCATCTATTTTCGAGAAATTCAAACCACGTGGTATACTGTTACATTTAATGGGCGATTTTCATTAAACTACTGTAAGGAAAAAATGCATGTACTACCGACTGTGTGCTTAATGATATGATTCTTCTGTTGCAATTATTTTAAAAGTCTTTGCATATTAAACTCTCAATGTTTTGATATAAAGTTGAAGTGTTCCGTCAAAACTTTGAGTTTCCCACAGGAGATTAGGTGGAAGATTGAGACTGGAATTGATTCTCATTCGAATATGACTAGACTAAAAAATGTGTTGTTAATTATTCACACGCTCTTCTATGAGCAACCCCCATGTTGACCTTTTTTTTATATCGCGTCCTATGACGGGACTTGGATTATACGATTAAGCAAAGGAGGAAACCCTTTTGGAATGGCATGAGAAAGAAATGTGGCTAGACTTAATTCATGCAACTTCGTGTGTTGATCAAGTGTATGAGTGAATAATACAAGGAAGCATAACAAACATTGGATTGAATTGATGCTTAACCGAAATGGATAAAAAGGTGCTAATTAGAGTAAGAAAATGAGTAAAGCATGTAATTCCGCATAATGTCACACTGAGAAGTTCATTCAAGGATTTTAATCTTATTGTTTAGTTGTTTGTTTTTCTCGGCAGGTGACTGATGAGTGCAACACACTGACACCTTTCATTTTCCACTGTCTCCGTCCGACCTTGTCGAAGTAAAAAGGACCTACCACCACGTCAGAAGTGCAGGCTCTTTTTAATGGCTACTAGACACATACGCATACATACGTTTTCAGCGCTTGATATGATCGTAGCCTGATTTTAAACAATGAAACATGAGGAGTGGGTGGAGTAGACTAATAATGACCTCACAACGTGGGATGCATACGACAGGTATACCTTCATGTACACAAGGCTTCGTATGATGAGAACATCGTTTGTGGTGCCTTTAGCATACAGCACCATGTAAAGAAGCTGGGAAATGATTGACTCAGACTCGTCTAATCTTATTTAAACAAAACGTCACCTCCCGCACCGCTGCTCAATAAACCCTTGTCTCCTTCAACGAGCTGAGAAATCTGACAACTACATAATTACACAGGAAGAAAAAAAAGTTACCTGCTCTGTTAGCTATATATACTGTTTTGGATAATAATAAATGAGGATCTTAATGAGGAGGTGGGTGTTTTGTGGGAAAATTACTCAAAGATGTCTTCAGCAGCAAACAGTTGGAATTCAGATGCATATGCAAAAGATTGTACAAACTTTCCATCCATTTCTGCACCTTACTTTCCTAAGTTTACTAGAATCTTGGTATGTTTTACTGTTATGTTTTACTTGTCTTAAAATCACACAATCCATCATCTAAATTCTCAATAATTTTCCGGTACATGATGCGCTGTAAGATAAGTAAATACTGTTTCGCCTGTTGGTTTCCCCATTAAAAATACGAGAGCATTTCAAATATATTTAAAGAGAATGCAGTGTAAGACGACATATATTTTACGCACTTGGAAATACTTGACGAGACAATGACAGCGTCAACTCAGCCAACGACACTGCTCCAGTCACAATTTTTGACGTGTGACATGGATCATTACTATATTCCTTACATGACTCGTACAAGAACATGATTATGATTATTACTACATATCAGCCAACGAAAATAATAAGGAGTTTTTCTTCTCACTTGAGTTGCACTTATTCCATCCTTTTTCTCTCTACCTGTCATCAAATACCAAACCTGCTTGTACAATTGGAGTGTCCACTCCATGAAACGTTTGGTATTTTCTTCAGTCTATTTTACTAAACAAGCCAGCAGTAATTGTTCGTCCCGAAAAATAGCGTACTGTTATGAAAGAAGTGAATCTGAATCTATCAAAAATATATATTTGGCTTCGTTTCCCGTGCCCAGAATTCCTTTCCGGATCAGTGATATCAACTTAATAAACGGTTAAAAGATCGGTTGTTTGAGCAAACACAAACCCTTTTCACTTTTGTTCAGCCGTCCGTTTTCCAAGATTTTCGCATTAAACTACATAAGCACATTATCGAGAGATCAACTTAATAAACGGTTAAAAGATCGGTTGTTTGAGCAAACACAAACCCTTTTCACTTTTGTTCAGCCGTCCGTTTTCCAAGATTTTCGCATTAAACTACATATAAGCACATTATCGGGATTTTCTTATTCACGAATGTTCTTTGTTCTTCTTTGAGAAAAAGTGAAAAGACGAGAAAAAAAGAGCAGGTCATTATCGGATTGTATTGTGTTGTTAATAATTTTTGAGGCAATGTGATTTTGGTCCTTTCAACGTAGTCAATCAAGCGGAAGATGACGTTTTATCATGGGGTTACTTGTTACTCTTGACTCGAAAAAGCTCTATTATGAGTACGTACAAACAAGCAGTGTACAAACACAACGGAGATATTTTGATACATCATATCAATACAATCCTTCACACATGGATATGGCGCAGTGTGGAATTTTTCAATATTTCGATGCATGTTTGAGCATAGCTGTAAAAATCCCCAACTGGTTAGATACTTCGTCGTGATATGACTTTCGTGTTACATTTAGACACATCACGAAGACTTCCACTAAATACACATAAATTGGGCCTTTGTTTCATTGATCCGATGAAACTTGGTTTGAGCGACAAAAACTTCCAAAGGCCATCCCATTCTCGCTGTTAAAATTAGCCTGCGACAAGATCCAAGGGAATGCTTACAGGTCCAATTACAGCTTTTTAAAGGATTACTATCGTTGCCATCATCAGGATCATGCAGGCCTAGGACATCAAAATTGTTTGTGCTTGTCAGCCAAGACAAGTACATTTGGATGAATCTTGTTAATGACTTTACGGGTTATTTTTATAAAAATATGTTCATTTCTAACAATATTCTTTTGAGCAATGAGAGGGATACGGTGATTGGACATTGCTCAACGCTCAATAATTGTTATTACCTTTCTTTGAGATTGATATGAAGATTAAAAAATACATATTATTTTACCAAAAAAATCCACACTGTCTGTTCATGACATTGTTTGATTTTTATTGTTCATTTTGAGGATAGTGACTGACCTTGATACGCAAATAAATTTTATGAAATAAATATAGCATAAAAATGTCGCTGAAATAAGGATTATGCATAAAAGACTTTTCCACATAAACCACATTCTAAGAACATACTATGTACTAGAAATGCATAAGAATATTAACAGTATGGGATTCATATGTCTATTATGCATCAAAATGTACAATATACTTATTTTACATATCCAGGGATTAGTTTCATAAAATATTTCACGTCATCCACACAATGATCATTCCGAAGTGCTGAAGGTCACAAATCATGATCTGTATAAAAAACACGAACGGTTGACACTAAGCTCTTATCGGTAAATATAAGCCCACACATATGTTTTTATATCTCAGGCATAAATTACTTTAATCATGATACATGTATTAGGGTGCAGGCTTTAGACCCGTATTAGCATGCGATTGTCAAGTTTAGCCACAACAGAAATTATCCGTCGAACAATATTTAGACTTTTTTGCATGATCCGTTGATAGAGCCAAAAAGCAAACAAATAACAATAAATACACAAGACTTGTATTATTATATAGACCTGTTTCTGAAATTAGAATTTACATGCCATGATGAAAATGAAGTCCGAAAATGAATATTTTAGCAGTTCTTGCAAAGCCATAGAAAGTTCTCTTGCTACTTTTGGTATTTCGGAATTCTACAAAATCATCAAAGTAATCATATCATAAGCTGAGAAATCATGAAAACGAAAATGTTTTCACACTCCATGTGATAACATTATTTTTGACAAGATTTTTTTGTGTACATGTAGGCACGTAATAATAATCTTTCAGGTGAACATAAAAAAGTCAAACTGGTCTGATGAGATTCTTTTGAAAAATATTTCTACAAGTTTTGAATTGACGATGCGCATGCTGCTGTGCACTTTCTAGGACTTGGTATTTGTATTCCCTGGGCTCATGGTATTTTGATGGGAATGATGAACACCTATAAAAGCTGCACCTTCTCAATTTCAATAGTACACATATTGAAGTTGTCAATTCAAAGATTCGTTGCATTCGCAGTGAAAAGTTTCGTAAAGAAACCAATTATTTGTTTACTATGCATGAATGGGCTTGGCGGGGATGAGCAAAAATGTGTTTCAGCCACAAACAATCGAACAAATGAAATGAATGAGTGTTTGTCGATCAAAAATCAAACGCTTCGATAATGGAATTTCTAGATTTACTGCAAAAACACGTTATAATACACATCATGACTGAAGGCAACGAATAAAATGAATGTCACGTGATGATGATATCCATATTGAATAGAAATAAAGAAAAATTTGACAAGAATTCTTTCATATCTGCCATTCATGTGTGTGAAGTGAACATTAAATGGACACCTCATCGCATAAAATCATAGTTAGGAAATCGCCTTTGATTACTTTTTCATGCTGGGACAATATAATTTTCTGAAGTACCACCAATTTCCCTATCCAATAAGATATTTTGCCATCATTTTTTTTTCGCAGATGGAAGATAATCCGAGTTAATTCATTTTATTGCTAGTTGGATCGAATAAAGTACATACCTTGTATCCCAATTCAATCAAACCAAGTGACAAGAAATTTATTGCCGTGACGTATCTCATCTATCAAACTGGATGTTATTTTGCCGTAAAGTATGATGGTGATCATTTCAAGGAAAAAAAATTGCTTTCAACTCCGATACCAATCAGCATGTCATTCAAACATTTTACGCTACTAACCGAACATGGCCATTTTTCAGTGTGCCCAATCAGCGAAATAAACGTATGGAATCAAACACACAAGCTCAAATTTTTCCTTTTTGTACGCATTGTACTAATATATTTAATTCTCATAAATATTTAGCAATAATAATAAATATAACAGGGATATATCACTGATAAAAATATTTTGCAGCTGTGTATCGAATACGCTACACAAGGAATAATCGAGAAAAAAAAACTACATAAAAATTTCTGCTTGATTACATTCAATTTGTACATTGATAAGTTTACAAAGTAAATATATTCTAAGGTAGTATATATAGAGTACATGTACAAGTATACTAGATCGCATTTTTGTTACATACACGATATTTAAGTATCCATTTTTTGTATGTATAAGAAGTATAACAACCGCACGGGAAAAATGTTAATTCCAGTTCCATATTGACTCGTATGTTTTTTTTTCAAGAGCGTATCGAAATTGATTTTCTTTGCTCGATTAGAATTTCAAGTGAACATAGATCCGTTTCTTTTCATCTGATATAGTACGCGTCGACTACTGTTCAACCCTGATGGTGTCAGGATGCCCCCTACGTTTCGTTCCGTCTAGCTATAGACATTTCCATTGCAAGATTATCCGACTACTAGTACCATTTTTTACTACACATATGCTGTCATTTCTTTCCAATCGCTGTTCAAGCTTTAAGTACATATTTGTATTTCAAACTTAATATTATGCGTAGAAAAGCTCATTTCGACTTTAACTTGCGTAAAGTTATAGCTTATGATTATTCTTTACGATAATGACAGTTTAAAAAGCTGAGAAACTAGTTCTGAGATGATCTTGGTGCACCCGACCGTATAAGGAGGAAAGTTACTCTTTGTTGTTCACCAAGTACTTTTTTTATTATTTAGTCAGAGTCCATATTACTAGAGTGAATTTTATTATAATGGTCGTATGAACGAGCATGAGACATGGCTGCAGCGGCAGCAGCAGCTGCCTGAGGATTGACTAAATTACCCCTAAGATTGTTTCCTAAAAGGATGTGGCTACTATTATTAGCACTCGGACTACAACGATTACTGTTGATGATAATATTACTGCTGGGAGGGCGCAACAGCGACGCTGATGAAGTGGACGATGAAGAGTTACCTGGAGAGTTGATAATTGGACATGGACTGGTTGTTGATGAGGATCTTCCAGATACGCTACTCGTAGGACTGGGATGACTTTGACTTGTGAGACCAAGAACAGAAGAGACTGGAGATGTAGAACCAGGTCCTCCTGGAATAAGAGTTGTATTTGGTAGAGAAGGACTGCCGCTAGAGCCACCAGCCGCACCACAAAGATTTGTAAGATGACTTAGATGACTCAAGTGATTAGCGGCAGAAGAGGGTGAAGTGGATGAGGCTGCTGCTGAAGCTGCCTGCTGCATCAATGACTGTTGTTGGAGGTGATAAAGATGTTGAAGACTGGGGTGAAGGGATTGTGGAGGTTTGGAGAGGAGACGCTCGACAGAGAAAGATGACATGTTTTGAGGAGCGCCGGGAATTGGCAACATGGGCTTTCCCATTGAACCGGGTGTTGCACCTGATGGTAGAGGACCTGCAGGTCCAGGCCCGTTAGGAGTACCAGGAGGGGGGTTTCCACCGTTTGCCATGTAATACTGAGAGGCTGCATATCTACAAATTACAGGAAAAAAATTGAATCTGTTAGTGATGCTCGTTTAAAGTACAATTTAAGCCCATTTCAATTTTTTTCTTGACTTGGGAAAGCATAAAAACGGGGTAAATTGACACGGATGAAAATAACTTACCGATAAATTGCTGATGCAATGTGCTGTTGTTGTTGTTGCACACTTTGTTGGTGGTAAAGCTGAGCAGCAATAGCTGGAGCAATTGGAGCCCCATTCCATGCAAATGGGGGTGACAATGGAGCAGTTGTTGGCATGCTCATATGACCTGGAAGGGGTTGACCGGGATGGGGACCTGCTGCAGCAGGATGAGGGAAATAAGGAGAGTGGCCAGGGAAGCCGTAAGAAAGAGATCTCTTTAAAGCAGCAAGACGTGTGCGACAAGCTGTGGAGGTACGTCTCCTCAACTTTCCAGTGCTGCCACCAATAAAGACATCCTCAGAAGAGGGGTCAAGCACCCAGTAGTTTCCTTTTCCGGGATCATCGTAATGTCGGGGAACCTTTATAAAGAAAAATGGAAAAGTTGAATTATAGATTTGTTCAAACAAAGGGATTCAGACAAAGTATAAATTGAGTCTTGAGAGGTTTTGACAGGCTAAACATTAGTGGTTGTTTTCAAAACTAAAACACAAGTCATTCTTGGAAAGGTAATGGAGTCTTTGTAGGGAAGACCCTGATACAGATCTACAAAGCCGATTTCACATAATGTTTAAGAAAAACTTTTCACTCGAAAGTGCATTTGTTTATGTTCTGATTAAAATCTTTTGGGTAAAATAAATGGCCAAAAAGAGTTTGACATTTTTCTCATGGAACTTTGATAAATGCATTTGACGACAGCACGACAAGAGTTGCTTAAAAATAGTATTTTCTTCGAAACTGGAAAAGTTACTCGAAGCGTGTTAATTGGGATAAAAATTTGTCCCTCAAGATTCTCAATCGCTTTTTTACTTTATAAATAGATAAAGACCGATATAGCACGGTGAGCTTACCTTGACAAAGCATTTGTTGAGACTTAGATTGTGTCTGATGGAATTTTGCCATCCCTGTTTGTTATCCCTGTAGTAAGGGAAGTTTTTCATGATGTACTCGTAAATTCCATTAAGAGTGAGTCTCTTTTCGGGACTATTTCTGATCGCCATCATGATCAATGCGTTATAGGAATATGGCGGTTTCTCATGTTTCACTTTCTCACTCTTTCCATCCTTTCCTTCTTTTTTACTATCACTACAGCCATCTTTGCTTGCACCAGTGTCTGATTTTGAAGAAGCGTCTTTATCGTGCTCCTCATCGTCCTCGTCATCGTGCCCATTAGCCTCTTCACTTTTGTCCTTGTTATTGGACTCACTGCCACTGTCGTTATTATTTTGCTCTTTTGTTGAGCCAGGGCTTTTGGGATCTGCACTGGAGGAGCTGACATTGCGACTTCCAATGTCACTCAGATCAATGACACCATGATCCACAACATTTTCCTCGTCATCCTCTGTAATCTCTTCTCCGTCTTCGCCGTCCATATCAATATCTTCTTCTTCGCACACCACCTCCTCATCTTCATCTTCAATATCAACCTCCACATCAGGACATTCTGCCTCATCACTTGATGTGGTCGTATCACACAAAGCTGAGATCCTTTCCCGACTGATAAGGTTGTTCGTTGGGGTGGTGGTCGTTGCTGGAGCTGCCAATGCAGCGGATGAAGATGAGATCAATTTGTGATTAAGATGATGATGGTGATGGCGATGATGATGAAGTGGAGGGGACATCATCGTATTCAACTTGTTACTGTTTCCTTTTGAGGTGACACCAGAGAGAAGATGATGGTGTGCCATCAACATAGATTCTTCGGCTGCTATTTCCTTTCCATCTTGCATAAGCAAGGCTCTAATTGAGAATGGGGGCACTGTGCTACTTGCCATTTTAGCCTCTGTCGGCCAGTCTCCTTCCAATTTCATGACCATTGCACTGATACACACCAAATTGTTAAATGTTAGTATAAAATGTTACAATTGTACATTTGATTTCCTGTATTGCTGCAGATATTTTTTTCTATTCACTTTAAACACTTGAAAACAAGTAGTTATAATAAATTGTTCATGAATTCACGATGAGTAACTCAACCACACGTTTAAGACACTTTGTGACTTTTCTCAAGAAATTGCTACTCTTCAGTTAAGGGACACGAGCAAGAGAATGAACCTACTCAGAGCTCGTACTTAGCTTGACTGAGGATCTGGTTGATGGAAGCAAGGGAAGACACCGTATCCGAAACTGATCTCAAGAGGTATCACAAAAATACTTGTATGTGGCTGTGTATGCATACGCAAGATACGTATGGAGTCTTACAAGAAAATTAAATTATTCTCACTTCCCAGTACATGCTACTCGTCTGGCCAGTGATTTGTAAATGCCCTAAAAGTGTTCTTAGTCAGAGTCTTTTGTATGACTGTATGTTGTCCACTACAGAGCAGTGCAGTGTATATAACAAGATGATGTACAATAATATTTGTACTTTGTGTACGAACACACTGATCTTCTGTTGACACTTTGTTTTCTGTAATGGTTTCGCATGAAGTCGCGTCGTCCGTTTTTTGTTGGGTTTTATGACGCTAATGTTATTACGACGAATATGCCTCTTTCTACAGCAAGAGCTGGGAAAGTTCTAGCTCGGAGGTGGTGTACAGCATGGGACTTAACCCAACATTCTCGCCACAAGAGCTCACAGAGAGTTTACCGTGGAACCGTGTGGCTCGACCTAATACACAATCTCTCAGGGCACCACCAACACGAAAAAAAAACTGTCGCTTGGTTTTTGTGCACCAGTCATTTCATTGTGTGTACTTTTTTGTTTGTAAGTATTATGTATCCCTTGCACAACATGGATGAAGACTTCATCTGCTCTGTACAGCCATGATGAATACAGCGGAAACAAGGTTTGTTGGATTTTGTAGAGATGTCATGTACACAAACGCAAACAACTGGCAACAATCGAATACACGGGAAATACCCTGTTTATGCAGAAGGTTTCTGGGATTTGCAAGTTTTAAAATCATTTACGGATATCATGCATAGCTGCTTGAAAGCAGAATGTTGGTAGCGAATAAAGGAGGTTTATGTAACTCTCGAATGAATTGTCTTAACAAATTATCAAAATCCTTGTTGATTTGGCCGTGTTCATAATATTAGAAGACTTTGTAAATCTTCTGGGAAAGAAAACAAAAGTTAATTATGATCGTTGGTGCTATTCGTGAGCATGTTGGTTTTCCATGCGTACACAATTCTAAAAGCAATTTTTTTACAGATCCTATTTGCAGGCAAACATTTCGTCCCTTTTAAACGCTGTAATTTATGTGGCCAACGATTTCACTTGCTTGTTTGTTTGAACGTAAGTCTATGATATTTTATAAACAACGCGAATAAATTCAGACACATAATACAAAAGAAAAGTACACGTTTGATGTAGAGCAAGACAACTTAATATTTTTCAATGTTAAGACTTGAATAAAATCTGATTACTTTGTTCAGACGTATGAGTCTGAGCCGGTTCATTTTAGCGTAGTTAGTCATGCATGTGTGAGAACGGGAAAGGAAGAAAGGAGGCTGGTTTTGTAGCGCATGAGAGTCCGATGGCCACCCTCTCTAACTGGTTGAGAGTGGGCTGTTTTTGGAGTGAAGCCAAACCCAGAAGGGCTGATGTTCCCTGCCTTGACTAAAATCACTCTGTTGTGGCATTGGGTAATGGGAGTGCTTGCTGTTTCCTTTACTATCGTACACACATTGCAGAGATAATACGTAACGCAATGTAACCATTACAATCATCAAATGCAGAAGAGAACTGATCATTTGTGGGCATAATGTTTCGTTCGGAGAACTTGTTTCGTCTGATAGCATTACATGATTGCTTAATCCTTACCGCATGAAACGTGTTGCAGGCTTCTACGTAATGCTCAACTACAATTATATGATTACATACATACATATTACGGGAATCACAAAACAGTCCAATTGCTGAAATGTTACCCGTCACTTTGCTGACTTCTCGTGTATCTTATTTTGGTGAGATTACTGGTTCTAGCTTGTCGCGAGTTGTTTTCGCATGCAGCTAAAGTGTACCACACATTTGTAGGATTTCTTCCGCTTATTCGTATTGCTTGCTGGAGAGCATAGTTATAATGGCATTAGGAGCGTTACTGTGTTTTCAAAAGAGAAAGCTTTTTTTTTTTTTTAAAAGTATTACTTTTATATCCTTTTGCTTTATAAACTTTTATACATTTTAAAATACCAGACGTTATGTAGCCCCACCGGATTTGCTGCTTTTTTGTAGAAAAGTTCAAGAGGGGGAGTGAAGCAACGATAATGACGCAGAAATGATAATGTTTTACCAAGACTGAAAGCGGTTGTTGAACACTATTTTCTGTAATATTATGCACAATCATCCTTTTCCTACATCCCATAGTGCCACCACAACCACCATTTTCACACTATGTACGGAAGTTTACACATGTCGCTGAGCCAAGTTTTAAGACATCGAGCTTATGTTCTTGTCATGATGATGAAGTGCCGGAATGAAGAAAAGTGACATTGTGTACACGCAGCCAATAAATACACCATTACTTTTAAAAACACCATTCCCAGCGTGGCTTTTGATTGTGTCTGGGGAGAGAAAGACTAATAGAGCTGGGGTGAGAAGAGCGTCATGCACGGATCGTAAA
Source organism: Akabosia matsudoensis (assembly GCA_019593645.1). Lineage (NCBI taxonomy): Eukaryota > Metazoa > Arthropoda > Collembola > Entomobryomorpha > Paronellidae > Akabosia > Akabosia matsudoensis. The sequence continues at coordinate 18,180 of VICI01001746.1, forward strand.
AATAATGAAAAGTGTGCAATAACACTAATAATATGGTATTCGAGGTGTTTTTAAAAGCAAGCGGAACCAAGAGATCAACTTGTCATTCTGAGTTTTGAAACAATCTGTGAGTTCTCAGTCGAAAGGGATTCGAGGTTTTAAATCGAAACACTTTCCAGACAAGAATTTGTTTTACACATAAAAAAGACAGTACGAAATCTATTTCTAGAACTTCGAAATACATCTATTTTAACGCGTGATGGATTAATACGGTATTGAATAAGGTTTTGAACAGAATTTTCAGATTATTTAAATAAATGTATGCAAACAAATGGCAGCGTGTCTGTTAATCACACTCGCGCTGTGTTGGCATGATTTGTTGATCTGTTTAGTAATCACGCAGTCAACAGTCTTCAGCGTTTTTGGAACTTGTTAACGTTTTCATGACTTGCACTGTTTGATTTTTGCATATGAAATATTCAGCCAGAGTGAGTTTTCATTATTTTTGGACATGTTTATTTCTATACACTTTGATTGTAAACCATGCATACGAGAGAGAAATTCTAGTCCGGCTAAACAGTTACGCTTTTGTGTGGCATCATGGGAAAATCGCATTTCCCTTTTTTGGAAGCGAGCATTAAGCATAACATTTCTTGTCATTAATTTTGACGGTACAGTATGGTCACAACTGGGTAATAAGAGGGTTTCTGTCGAAGATGAATATGGTAGTAAGGATAGAAAGACAAAATATTATGGGATTAAGAAAATACTTGAATCTTTCTAAAGTCTAAAATTTGTCATTGTTGCAAACGTTACCAAATTTAGAATGAAAATTAGTGGAGAGAATGGAGAAATTTATTAGACAAAGATGTACTATGATTGAGTACTGCGGAACCAGACAATGCATACTTTCATGTATGTGCCTTCAACTTGTCGAACCGTGTGAAAAACAACAGGCTTAGAGACAAAACGATCGTTCATAGGATTATCAGTTGAGATGTTGTGTCCAAACCACAAAACAATATGTATGTTTGATTTTATGCCAAATTGTCACTGTCACAACGTACAATCTCTTACATGATGGCTGATACAATCTATGTGCTGATAATTATGAGTCACACTCACACATACTCACTAAGATAATAGCAAAAACATGCTTTTTCAGTTACCTAATCTGTAAAAGCTCAGCCTTCAGGAGTGTACAAATATGTGTATGAAATTCAAATAATATGACTTGCAAAGAAACTGACGTTTTTAAAACATTTGTCATAGTCGCTTATACATTTTGACCGCAAATCAGATATCACAATTTGATTCGCGTAACTAAAGTGAACTATCTTTAAAAACTAAGTAGAAAAACATAGACCAATCTTTGAATCTTTCTACAACAAATTACGGAGTGGCTTTGCTACAATAGATGCAATTGTATCATGCCTCATTAAGCCTTTTATGGCAGATCAAAAATGTGATGCATGTAGGCACATGATAATGAGCCTGTTGTTGTGCAAAGTTCTTTTTTTTCGTGAAACAGACCACGGACGTCGAATCCTAATCGTATGTGGAGCTTAGACCTGGTCACTAGACATGTATAATCACATTTGCAGTCTGGTCAGTCTCCTTGTCATGTCAAATAAAATAGAAAAATTGTCATTTAAACATATTACATTATTCATAATCCTTTCTCATGAGAGAGTGTGAGAGCGAAAAAAGCTTAGAGTTTATCAAAAATATTTCTTAGGATAATGATTTTGTGTACGCAATGTGTTACGTCCTGCCATGCTGATAAGTTGATGGTGAGAACAATATTTTGATGACAAATGAACAAGACAAAAGGATGTATTGACATGCCGGACAGTCGAACGTGTCCAAGATGCTTCATAACTTCAAAATATGCACAGTCAACAGTTTGCGTGGGACATCGAATGCGTAGACTTTATGTTACGTTTTGACTACACAAGCAAGCGGAAAACTTCCGTATTTAGATGGTATGAAGTATTTCGTTTAATATACGTTTATTTTC
>VICI01001747.1:0-20172 GCA_019593645.1 Akabosia matsudoensis
AATTTAAGAAAAATTTCAAAACTGTGTATGAAAATTTGAATACGAATTAGTAATTAACGAAAAGAAACAAATTAATGAGAAAACGCGCGAAATTGAGAAAAATCAACAAAAAAAAAAAAAATTTTTTTTATTAAATATAAAAAAAAAGGAAAACGTTCTATGTATCACAATTAGAAATTCCCACTCATTATCATAATATCATAATAGTGTATATGTAGTGTACGATTCGAAGGGCGGTATTTTTTTAAAAATATTTAGGAGTGGGCCCACGTTTTCCCTCATAATACAAACTTTTGTTCGTTACTTTTACTACAGCGCCTTTTCCACAAAACTATTGTGAAACGACAGTTAGTAAAATTGGATATGATACAATATCACATTTCCACTTGGTTCATTTACATTTACCAGCCGCGTGGTCTACCGAAAAATGTCTTGTGCGACGTAGCACGTACCGCTTCAATTAAAAAATAAGTCAAATAATATGGATCGATGTTACTTCCCGTCGTGAGTAAAGATTCTGGAAACTCGGCATTTAACTCTCAATCGAAGCGTGTTTTTTGATTTATCATTCTTCATCCACCAGGTTTCAAAGTTTTTATCTTACTTTCAACCAAAAGTTTTAAAACTATTTTAATTTTTTTATTGGGCGTGGAAATCACGAAGGGATTTAGTACTGATAATGTTGTCTGTTGTTTTTTTACGTAGACTCCTGTTAACAACCTCTTTGAAGAGGCCAATCTAGATTAGTGATTGATCATATTGGAATAATAACCGTTCCACGATTAGAATACGGTGAAAGTTTGATGGGTGACATATTTCCGGCGGAGGAAATAGACGACGAAGAAGGTAACGCAAATATTTTTTCTTCTTTAAATCTTCTTTAGAAAAGTAGATTGTATTGTGCATCAACCAAAAAATGTCTTGTGCGGATGGTATCGGACGGACGGACGGTATCGTAGACTATCTATAGTATAACATGTTAGGCCAAGATTGTACACAGTATCCATAATGTGACTAGCTCTGGCCGTCCATCGGGCGCTTTTGTAGATAAGCTCTACCATTGATAGGAATGTCGTCTCAATCGAAAGAGCTCAACGAGCTGCGTCTTCTGGTAGCACTCCCATGTCTGAATTCTTACCATCGTCCCCCAGAGTCAAGACAAAAGTCATGGTCTTGTACTCATATAATGATGCATTGGTTTTGTATGATAGTTCTTATCAGTTGCTTCGTAATGCCCCAGACTGAAGGGGTATATTCCTTGTGGAAGTCTCCCCCTTATGAAACTGTCTTTTCTAAATGTTGTGTAGATTTTGACAAGGACATAAAATGGGACGTACCTCGCGTGGATCCTCTTGGAACACAGACACTTTTGTTATGCGGTCTTGCCTGCGAATGGATGATTATGTCCGTGAATCCCAAACGCTAGTCAAACGTATAGGATCCTCACTGACGAAAGATGTCATTTCTATTTTCATGGACGTCATGGATGCTTCAAGTAGGAATCTGAACGGCTATAGTCCAGGATCACGTCGTCGTCGACAGGTATGTAATTAATACTTTTTTTATAGTCCAGGATCACGTTGTCGTCGACAGGTATGTAATTAATACTTCGTTCTACGTAATGCCGACTATGTTTCAATTTTTCTAGGCCCCAGCTCGTACCCGAGCGGCAGACGGGCTGGAGGGCCTTCGTTTGGTAATCTCACAAGCCAAGAATAGTGGTTTCGCCACATTGCCTCAAGCAATGGTCAGAATCTACATGAAGATCGATGAAGTCAAGAGTACTGAGCCTAAACGGAGCGTTACTTACAAATATGTTTGTGATGTAAGTAAAGACTTAAACCTTAATTATGTTTCAATTCTTAATTTTCTTATGTGCACATGTTTTCATGAAATGACGAACAGCTTGAGAAATTCTTGACACTTCTTGGAAGCAATCCAGTCATACAAGATTTTCTAGGGGTATGCTGCCTTCAAAGAGCTGTGTCCAAACCAAAAGCCATTGCTTGTCATAATTTAGGCTGCACCAAGCTAATCAGCGACGATGAACCGTCATGGTATTTACACAACCAAGCTAATGACAGGTAAGGCTAACTGTTTCCTGATAAAGACTAGTTTAACTAAGGCTAATCCATTTCGCTTCCTTGTTGCTTTCAGAATCCGAGTTTGTTATACTTGCATTGCCCCTAATGATGAACCCTCAATCAAGATTAGGATGAACACGCGGCTAGATGATGCAAGTCCATTTGAGTAAGAGATTTAAACCAATAACAATCATTTTTAAAGCCAATTATTTCAACATGATTTTTTTTCATTTAGCACAATGGTTTCACTTATGAAAAAGGCTGATTTTAGAAAGTCAAAGATGTCCTTGGAAGGTTTCAAAGAGCCGCAAATCGAATGCGCATTTTGCCGAAAAGTGGACCACCCAGTTTGCGTGCTGCAAGATGAGTTTAATTGGGAATCAATTTATTCCCATTATTGTGAGGATTTTAGCAAGAACTTTCGACCAATGTAAGACCAAAATACCTATGTGCAGAGTTTAGAACAACTGTTTCGAACTCTGATTTCTCATCTTTTGCAGATATTGCTGTCAACCTTGCATGAAGGAGTTTCAAAGAAAAAATGGCAAGCAAGAAGCTCCTGTAGATACAGTAATGTTTACACCCGACCGAATAAGGAAAACTCGTCTCTCCAGACAAATCGAGAGAGACGTTGCAAATCTCTTACGGGACTTGACAGGACAATCCAATATAATTGTCAGGGAGGTTTCATCATATCCTAAAACATTTGAAGCCCTTCCCGGGATGAAAAAGGAATTTCAGAAGAACGGAAGACCTTGGAAATTTACTTACATGTAAGGCTACCGACATTAGTTTCACATTTTTAGTTTACCGATACTTGAATTTTTTCAATTGGATTGTATCGGATAATTGTTTGAACTTGTTTTTTTTTCAGCCGAAGAACTTTCATGGTTTTTCAGAAAGCGGGCAATGCTAAAGTGCATATACCTATATTTTGCCTGATTGTTGGGGAATATGAAAACAAATGGGTAACGATCATGTACATTGACTCATTAAGATTTTTCGAGCCTGCGGATCGCCCCGACATACGCAGGCTCATTTTTCAAGAAGTAATCGTGAGCTACATGCAAACTGCAGAGGAGAGAGGCTACGAAAACGTTCAACTTTGGGTGTGTCCGTCGATTAAAGAAGACGAATACGTATTTCTTGGAAGAGGGTACTTGCCTGAGCAGAACAAAAATGATACGAGCAAGCCTCCCTTGGCCCTCATGAATTGGTACAAAACTGCCCTGAATAAATCAATGGATAAAAGGATTGTTTCCGAGTACAGACAAGTCGGCAAGTCGTACAATCCTTGGCCCAACTATCTCGACGTGCCGTATTTTGAGGGAGACTTTATCCCGGAGAGAATGGAAGCTCTATTGACCAGCCATAGCGAAAATTCGGTAAAATGATCAAAAGTTGTCTTTACATGGATTTTTGTATAAATGCATAGGCCAATTGTATAAAATTCTATTTTTTCATTTAGAAAAAGGTAAACAGGAAAACGTCGTCACGATCTCAGAAGCTCGCCAGTCAGAAATCTATTAACGACATGTGGAAGGATGTCGTCGACACGGAATGCCGGGAGCAAATATTCGTAATCTCTTTGAACCCACGTGTGAGAATATCAGAGGTTTCATTTCCTTTTTTCGAGCGGTTTTCAAGTAACATTTAGTTATATCATGGTCTATGTAGGGGAACGCTAATCCAGCGCGCGTTGGTCGGGAACGGGATATGTTAAATCCCTACTTATCCAACCGAGACAATTTTATCTACGATTGCCGAGAAAATGGTTACGATTTTGCAGACAAACGTAGGGCTGAGTACACATCTGTAAAACTATGCTCCAGGTCCGCAAAACTGTCGACTTTTAATTGCCTTACTTGCGAGAAACGTATTACTCATGGGTAAGTAGTCATCGTTTGATAACAGCTTGAAAAATGAAAGGTCCTTCCTTTTATAATCCTTGCATGAATCTTCGCAGAGTTTACTGCTGTGAGTCTGATTGCCTGGGAGCCAGGACTGTATTTTGCTCTTACGCTTGCAGTAGCTATCACTTCCACGATGAGGGACACGGGCCCTATATCCGGGAATTCGTCACTCCGTACGACAAAATCAAATTTGAACCAAACCCCGTCTTCCAGCTCATCTTACAACATATGAACGATGAGGCTAAGTTCTGTTCCCGCATAGCGTTTTTTCAGGCGGTCTCATGTGCCCCTCATCGACTGGACAAGCTGACTTGCGAACAGGCTCGGGCTCTAGTGCGGCACCAGACCTGGCTTGCAGTTCCAAATAATGTCCATGCAACTCATCAGCGGTTTTGTGTACCTTGCAAGGCAATGCTGACGATGCTTCGTCACAAGGATTTCTGCCTAGGAAAAGTGTGCAGAGTTCCGGGCTGTGCCCAGCGATCTCCATTTAATATCGCAGGTGTTTTGTGCTAGACGTTAGGTTTATTACTATAAAAGTCTCCCTGCTATGTTCTGCAAATTATTGTACGCGTATGCATGCCAGGCGTGCCCTATTTTCGCCCTAGATTTGACAAAAAAGGGGACGTCCTCTACTTTCGCCACAGTCTCCCCTTTGACATGAATTTATTGTTCAAGCAAATCTGCCAGGAAAAGAGCAGAAATTAGTAAAGTAGCATGTGGGAATTTCAGAGAAACTTGCAATTTTGAAGTCACGTCTTGTATTTACCGTGTTAAACTGTCAAATTTGGTATTTCTAGTGACTTACCCAATCAATTAAGCCCAAATTTACGCGAAAAGTGTACATTTTAGGATAAAAATGACTTAAATGTAGACATTATTTTCTCCCCTTCAAGAGTCGAAAACGTCCCCTTAAATATCCAAAATTACCTGGCAATATCCCTATATAACCATGAATTACTTATTTCATAGAAGAAGGCAGTTTAACGGCTTCCTGTCCTTGTGTTTTTGATTTACCCAAAATCTATAGAATCTAGAAATTTAAAAAATTGTGTAATGATAATTTGCTGTTTAGAAAAAAAGTGTTACAGTTAGTGTGGCTATTTAAAGTTCCTATCAGCGAGTTTTCCTGGATGGGGATGCTGACAGCAGTATAAACTAAACTAAACATATGTTATATAAATATTTATTATCTATTGTCTTATCTGTAATAATTAGTAGTATGTTGTTTTTGGTGTGGAATTGTGGAATAATTAAGTTATACTTCTTCTTCAAATTAATAATAATTATTATTTATTTTATATTGGCTTAACTTACAAAGTAAATTCAAAGTAATTGTGATACACAATTTTTAATGTTTTTTCACAGAAGTTTTCTTTTTCGTAGAACGTGGTTGGTAGCGTTTTTGTTTTCTCCATTCTGCTTCTTTGGATTCACAAAATTATTATTTCTTTTTCAGAGATAATTACACTTATTTTGATTTTTTCCTTTTATATATAAATTACAACACAAAAAGACCTGTATTCAAATGATGATTTTAATAATAAAAAAAATCTTTCTGGGACAATACGAAAACACGATGGCCAAACAAACAAAAAGATTTGATTCACCCACGTTTTACTACAAATTCGTGTATAAATTCAAAACAAGAAATTATATCTTTAAAGATTACTTCTGGGGGTGTATGGAGAGACAAAAAAATGTTAACAAATGCAATCTTGTAGCCAAAAAAAGATGAAAACTCAGTTGGTACAATTGGTTATTTAGAAAAAACTTTCGTGTTTTTTGGATTTTTTAAAATTTAAATTATGTATGGTAGTAGCAATTCATGTGAAAATTTTTTAAAGGAAGTAGTCTGGGGTTCTCCTTGTAACGTGTGGTTCACCGCGGCGAGGGGCTGGGTCGAATTGCAAGCTAAAGGGCAGAATAAGCAAGAATTTAGATAAAATTTAACTGTGCATATGAAGGCGACTAAAAAATAAAATAGATTCAACTATGTGAGAAATCGCCACTTACAAAGAATACTTTAGTTGATCGTCGAGTTCCATGATGGCTGCTTGATTACCACAACGGTAACAATAGTTAGGGGCAGAGAATATTGTAACTACATTACGGTCGTGACACCAATTATATCCTTCCATGACCAATTGATGTGCCCTGATAAAAAGGAAAGATTTTATTACAAACCACTCTTGTCGACAAGCCATAAAGTAGGAATTTCAACTGGGCATAAAGACTTTAAAATCGTAAAACCATCAGAAGTCTTACCTTGACACGAGAGTTATACCATTGGAGTGATTAAACGTTTCAGAAATGTCCTGTCCAAACGTGTATCCAGCTCCACGAGGACTGATTCCCCAGCCGCCCCGGTCATCGGGATCCGACCAGAGGAGATCGCACATGGGACCTTCGTGGGGCACCTCCTGAAGTCTGTCAAGTGCACGGATATGATCTAACGTGTCGATAGAGGGACTCAGGCCTCCATGTAAACAGAAGATTTGCGAGTCGACGAGAGCCGTCAACGGCAGGTAGTCGAACAAGTCTGTAAAGTATTTCCATACATTCGCGTTCCCGTACTTGCGAAGGCATTCATCATAAAAACCGTAGACTTGGGTGATTTGCCGGGACTCGTGGTTTCCTCGAAGAATTGTGATTCTGTCCTTGTAGCGCACTTTCAGGGCGACAAGGAGAGTTACAGTTTCCACAGAGTAGTAACCTCTGTCCACGTAGTCTCCCATGAAAAGGTAGTTTGTGTCCGGACTTCGGCCCCCGATTCGGAACAACTCCATCAGATCGTGGAACTGGCCGTGAACATCCCCACAAACTGTCACAGGACATTTCACCTCTTGTACGTTTGACTCATTAGTCAAAATTTCTTTAGCCTGCGGAAAAAATCAAATCCAATATTAATCAATGTACATTCAACCCCGGGGATAAATAGACGAGAATCACTGCTCAACAGATTATAGACTAGAACTAAACTTAAAGGCTAAAACTGACCTTTTCACAGAGCGTCTTCACTTGACTTTCCGTAAGTTGTTTACACTCATTCAGTTGCTCAATCCACTGGTCCAGTTCCTTCACACTTATTCCACTCATTGAGGTTCCATTATTCATAGGCTTCAAGTCCGTGGTTGGTGCGGCCGTGTTACCTCCTCCTGTTCCCGCATTATTATTATTTCCTGTCCCCGCCGTAGGAGCTGACCCCCCAGATTCCATTGAGTAGTGTTTTAGTTTAAGTTTACTTTTGTCCTCCTCCAAGAAAAAAAATTTCAAGTCTTCCTCTTCTCCCTATCCTCGCCAACTAATTTTTTTCCAAAAACAAGCACAAAATTACTATTTTTTTCCAGTTATCGTCTCTACTCCATCACATTGTTCACATTCACACAAAAAATAATTATATACTACTTAATTTTTTCTATTTGTTTGTTATCTTCGTGAACTTACATCTTATCTTTCCTCCTTTTACTTTTTTCTCCCTGGTTATTTGTCTCTTTACCTTTCTCCTTTTCGGTGTCAACGTTTCATTTGTCTCGCTGACTCCTCCAAAATTCAATGACTCTTCCTCCAAAACACCAACCAACCAGCTATCAGATGTACCAACAAAATAACAAATCTTTTTTTACATCAATCTTCTATTTTCAAACCTCCTTACTAAAAAAAATTCTAACTGTCCTTCTGCACCACCACCACCACCACATCCACAATCTAAAAAAATAGTATCCGATTTTGTCCACCCAAAAACCCTATCAATAATGTTTCCCCCCACTTCTACCCTCCACATCCAACATCTATTTGATAATATTATTCTTCTTTCTTTTTTAAAAATTGTGTAACACTTTTCTTTGAAAAAATTACTTACCAAAAAAATCCCCTTCCTAATCGTCTTAGAAGACACAAACACGTAAGAAATAACTTTTTTGTATTTTACACACTAGTCCATAGTCTTCTCTCAATTTGATATGGATTTCATTTAGAAAGATTAGTTGGCTGATCTGATAATATTAAATTCACCACACACAAAAAAAATAGAACTTAGTGACGATATCAAAAAATGTTTCTTTTTCAAAGCATCCGTTCGTCGTAGTAAAAAAAGAACGAAGCAGTTTTTTTAGTACGTTAGAGAATAGCACAAAAATTGTATTGGCTGGGTAGTGAGTAGTCAAAATATTGGATTTTTTTTCACTGCCGAGTTTGTTCGTTGAGACTCGTTTTCGCCTTTTTTCTTCATGCACTCGCTGAATGATTCATGGTGGTTATGTGCTTTCTAAATGCACTGTAGAGAAGTTGCGAGAGGTAAGAAAGAAATACATAAATGGGAAGTGAAGAAGGACGTGTGTGTGTGTGGTAGGTATACTCTCTTGTTTATTGGGATGATGACCGCTAAATATTAACAAGATAGGTAGGAGTAGCAGCGAGTAGAAGTATTATGTTACTTGCTTTTGAAGAGGAGAGAAAAAAGGATTGTGTAGGGTTAAATACAATGGAATTGATATGTGTGTGAAGGTATTAGACAAACCCAAAGTGGTTTTTTTGAAGGTAAAAGGTAAATAGATAGGTGGAATGGGATGAATGGATGATAGTGACGGGGATATGTTAAAAATAAAGGGGGCATGAACTGTAGTTGTAGTAGAAAAAAGAGAAAAATAAGAGATGGATGTGAAGAAATGTACATATATATCATGTACTGGTATGTTGTATGTAAGTGTGTATTATTAAATTGTTAGGAGAAATAGAACGGCTAAAAAATACATATTATGCACTGGTGGTGAAGATGGTGTAGATTCATGTGCATGGTTAAAGGAACAAGTTAATTTGATGTAAAACACACAAAAGATGCCTTTGGTATATCAAAATATATGAATGTACAGGTTGAAGAGAAGGATTGCGGGACGGTAAAGTAACAATAATTGTGAATCGGAGATGGGTAAGTGGAACGTTTAAATGAAAACCGCCGATAACAGTCTTCTGGTTTGCTCCAGATTATTTAAAAAGTTTTAAACACCTCAAATGCCACATTTCAAATGAGGCAAGTGAACCTTACTAGTAATAACAATTAGGTATATACTAAACTACAAAATTTGGATGACTTTGCCAAATATCATGTAGAGTTTCGCAATTCTAAACTCAAAAGATCGTAGACGTCCAAACGATAGTTTGCTAACTTTGGGCGGACAGACAAACACTATTCAAATAACCTATGCCTTCATTGTTCAAGTTAAATTACATCGGACGGCGTTACAATCAGACATACTCGTCAAAACCAATTTAAAAATTATCCTTTCCGCTGATTCTACACAACGCTCATCCCGTTCATGTTAACTTGTGCTCAGGAATTGATATTGAAGAGATGACGAATCCAAAGCAAACGTTTGATAAGCAAAAAAAACAAAGTCAATACCTTCCTTCATTTTTTTCTGCTTTCTGCGAAAAAAGAGCCATTTTTTGCGATTGTATTTTTTCAAAAAAGGAGTGGATCTGCTCAGCCACGTAGTGACCTCCCACAGACCTGTCTAAAAGCCGTAGAGGCTGATTTGCTTTTCCTGCTGCGCACAAACGAACAGCACAAAGTGCTCTCAAACCTAAACAACAGATGACACGACCAGTCGCCCGCGCGAGTTTCAAATATTTCTGATCCTAGATGGTTTTATGGTTTCACAAAAGAAGTTATCAAAACAAGTTTGAAGAAAAAAATGAATTGAGTAAAGTAAAAGTAAACTAAAAAATGTGATTGAAAAGAATAATGAACAGAAAATGAAGATAAATCAGGTGATTGCCTTGTGGCTGTGTTTTGACTGCCAATGGGAGATTGGAAAGTGAAAACTTAAGTTTTAGTTTGAGTGTTGCTCTAAAGGAAAGACTAATTGGGGGAATAATTAAGCAAAATAAGGTAAGAAATGACACTATTTACAGTTTCCTTTGTATTTTTGAAAGGGTTCTGCAAGGAGGAGTGTTTGATTTGATTTGGTGTTTTAATACAGTAGCTAATCTAACTCAATTGGAGAAGCAACAACAGTTGGTTGAAAAATGGAGGATGATGATTTGGAGGTGCTGCGACAAGCTGCGCTCAAAACGCTGGGGGCTAATAAGAAACGACCTGGGAGAAGTAGTGGAGTGGGTACACCATCCAGGATAAAAACGAACGGGAACTTGATTGAAATTCAACCTTCAGATGACCTCGCGGCGGAGGATGCCGGAGAGCTTAACTCGGAGGATTATGTTGTTGAAGAGTTTGTTATTGGTAAGCATATTAGACATGCTTTAATTATATTGAATTGGAATTTAGCGTGGTTGGTGGATTTTAATGTGTACTTGTGTTTTGGTGTCTATTTCAGAGGGATCTGATGTGTCAATTCACTCGTCCGAATGTGACGAAGTAATCGAGGAAGTCATAATGAGCGATGTCGATGATGTTGAGGAGTCTGTAACAGACGGGAAGGAATCAGATCAACTGACCGAAGACAATTCAGGGGTGAAGCCTAGTTCTCCAAGATCTGTATCTTCAAATCGCCAGAATACTTCAGATGGAGATGAGTCAGACGCAGTGTCTATAAAATCCTCGTATTCTCTCATCATGGACGATGACGAAGAGTTTCAAAGTGTAGAAGCCAAGTTTCTTTCGAAGAAAATTCAGAAGGACAATGTTGGTCCAGGGAATAACTCCACCATATCGGCTGGACAGGGGATCAGACTAGGTAGTAAGAGGTCCAGATCGCCAATTGAGCTCCCGTCTAGAACAAGGAATCTTGGAAGAAGGTCTAGATCCAGAGAACGAGACGCTAATACAAGAAGTACAAATAGAAAGTCAAGGAGTCGGTCGCGGTCACCCCCAGGAAGGAGAAGAATTCATTCACCGCTTCAACGAGGAATGAGACGGCCTCACCGTATGTTTGAAAATCTGGTTTAGACATATTAAATTCCTGTGCATCACCTAATTTAGGTTATTTCTACGGGTGTTGTAGGTACAAACAGTCCAGAACGATGCCGCCGTCGCCGATCTCGTAGTAGGTCCCCCGCCCGTGCATCTTCGCCTCCTAGACCTAAGGTATCCAATCGCCGACCCAAGTCTCGTTCCAAAACACCACCGTCTTTATCCGAAAGAGCCAAACCGAGACCAACAGCCACGGGAACATCGAATAAATCTCCAACTGAAGAAAAACAACCAGAAAAAATCCAAAAGACTGTTAGAAACAACAATATCCCACCAGAACAACTGGAAAGGCTTGAAAAACGTCGGAGAAAGTTTGAAGGCGAGTCTGTTGTCCCCAGTAAAAATCACGTCATCAAAATAGCCGCATCTGCCAAAGACAAGGACTCATCGGGATCCTCCAATCTAACATCGTCAAAACCATCAACAACGCCGTCATCTTCACGAAAACCAGTGATCCCGAAAGAAAAACCTCCGAAAACTTCAAAGCGCTCTGTCGAACTTGTCAAAGAGAGCGACCTTCGAGCCTCCTCCACAGACAAATCTTCGTCAAGCAGCTCATCCAAAGATAAATCTTCAGGGGATAATCAAGAGGACCTTCGTGCCAGACTGATTAAAAAGAAAATGGAGAAACAACTGCAACACGGACCTTCAAGTGCCAGCAGTAGCCCGAGCAGTTCCAACGGAGTTCTCTCTTCTGTGGTAGTGCCAGTGAACAAGGGATCTCATCGAATTTTTTCACAGGCCCTCAAAAACTCTCAACTTTTGGAAGCGGCTGCAAACGAAAGTAGCGGTGCCATTAAATCTACCTCGAGTAAATCTGACAGACCTTCGACACCCTCAAATACGTCCCAGAAAAGCTCTAAACAAAGGTCCCAACCTTCAGAAAGTCGGAGCAGCAGCAGTAGAAAGCCAAGTTCGGGTTCTGCTGGACGAGGAACCTCGTCATCATCATCTTCAACGAGTAAAAGCAAAGGAACTTCTAGGGGTTCGAAACGAGTTGTAAGCGTTACGTATTCATGATGACACGTACCAAATAACACCTTTTTTATATCGGTATTTTTCTCCACTTTATCTTAAAGCTAGAAGTTCACTTTTTTGTTTCTGTTCACGCACAAGATATGTGTAAACCTGCGAAAACAATTTAACCATGTTATCGAGAATATTATTACCTAGTTTTTTTTTTTTTTTTTTTTTTTTGTTAATTAGCCTTCTTTTTCAAACTGTAATCGGTTTTTTGCTACCACTATTGTTACTTATCTTTATAAAAAATAACTCAAAGAACTTATCTTGACTGCTTGTTCAACATATGTCGTTTAATTTTTAAGAAAGCTGAGCGCAAGTTTGTTTTGGTGCTGCCTTGTTTCTGTATTCTGTAGAAGCGACAAGACAAAAAATAAGGAGCTGTCTGGTGAAGTCAGGTTTAAAATAACCGTAAATTATCGTTATTTTGTAGGATAAACTTCTGAAAGCACGCACGTCCATAGTTGTGTAACTTATCATGATTTGCAACCAGGACTTTTCCGTTTAGCTTTGTTTAGTTGTATAGTTTCCGTTGTAGTATTTAGTTGTAGACGAATAGTTTTTATGATTTTCCTAAAGGGAGAGAGTTTGAATTTAGTGAGTATCATGATACCTTACTGTGTACATTCGTAAGTACGATAATATATTCTATATAAATTATATATATTTTCTCTTTACCAAATGGTAAAAAAAATACGAAGATAATTGTTTCGATTGTGACGAATTGAATTTGTCTAAAAAATGCAAATGACTAAAAGAGCTACAGATTGGTATTCCCCACGAGTGAAAATAAATTAATAAACAATTAAGAATGAAAATACACAATTCCTGGCAATGGTGCGTACAAGTTATTTCACACAAAGGTAGTTTGTAACTCATGCCAAGACGGGTGAATTATGAACTAGTATGATTGTATGGAGAAAGCAGCTTCCGTTGAGGATTGAGATGGGTCTGGGGACCGGATATGCGGGCGTGGGGTGAAAAGTATGTAATAAAAGTGAGGCTACATTTCAAAACCTAAAAGCCCTGAGGTCCTGACTGAGAAAGAGATATCACAAATAAAAATGAAGTTGTTTTTTGTTTTTCCTCAAGTGGAACGTACAGCAAAGTCTCAATTATTATTAATCATTTACCATATCATTAATTTAATTATTTTTTAATATGAATGAATTATTATTATAATATAGTAATAGTAATAATAATTATCATATCTTCATCAAAAAACGCACGTTTTCTTTTCTTTTTCACCATCAAAAAAATCAATCAATAGTTTTTTATCAGTTTTTTCTTTTATGTACAGGATCATTTTCGCTTTGCTGTTTTCATATTTAATTTATATCATCAGCAACCGCATGTATCTTGCATTTTTTATATTTTCAACGGGGGACTTGGAGGAGGCAACACACTTTCAAACTCCATTCTATAACGCTTAAGAACGAAAATGGGGAACAATAAAATGTTTTGAGGGGGAATGGGCAATCAGTTTAAAATCTAGTTTGTTTGAAATCAATAAATTGAAAAATACAGAAAAAGATTGGTAGAGAATCTGCTGCAAAGTGTTTACGAGCTTGATTTCTTTTTGGTTCATAGCAAAAAAATGTTTTTTGAATCTTTTTTTATATTTCACCGACAAAAGACAAATCATTTCAAATCAAGTTTTCTTAAGATCTAAAGACATTGTTTTTTTGTGGTTTTTACGCATTTTTTATGTATTTTTAAAGAATGTAGTACACATTTTGGTTAAAGTAAATTACACACAGCAGTATTATAATGACAATTGATAGAAACAGAAAAAAATGTATGTTGTAGTTGTTGGTGTTTTTTTATATCTGGAGGAGAAGTTGAGTGACTAAAGTACAAATTACTACATGGCATACTTTCTTGTCCATTCGCGTGCCAACTCATTGTACTTGTCACGATCGGTCTTGTATATTCGCGCTATCTCCGGAACTAATGGATCATCGGGATTGGGGTCACAGAGAAGTGAACAAATTGATAGTAACACTAGAAAAAGAAACCAATTCGATAGGATATTAAACTATTTGTTTTGTAATTGGAGGCTCAAACTTAAATCAGATTTAGTGGACAACTACCTTTTGAAATGGTTAGTGCAGGTGACCATTGGGACCGTAATATGTCAAGACATATAGAACCATTAGAATTGATGTTTGGATGGTAAATACGCGTCGTAAATGACACTTTAGGAGGCTTAAATGGATAATCCGTCGGAAAGTGAATAGATAGAAAAAATACTCCCCCTTGGTATGGACTGTCCGGCTGCAATTGATTCAAAAAACTAAGTCAGACTAAGTGCGATCACAAATATAGTCTCTAAACTAAGCGGCAAACACTGTAAAGTTCAATATGCGTCAACTTATATGATCCGAAACTAGTCACACCTAACTTTTCCTAATCGTTTTACGTTTCCTCCATTATCACGAGAGAAGATAAGTTATTCAATTCTCCTGGCAGAAGAGCTTCCAGAACCGCAATCCTGAATGACAACTTCGCATCTTCTTTCCCTTATTAGTGTGTACTGTCACCATAAAATGCAAACAAAAACTACACCATTACTCCAGTTAGTAAAGAAACTTCAATCTAAGTTCAATCTTGGCTTCCAAGTTTGGAAAGATTTCGGACATACTTCCAGGGTATCAGCTATCTGTTTAACACTTTGATAATCGCCTGCTACTTAAATTGTATCTTTCTCGCTTAGGTTCGCCATGACGCAGTACACTCTCATTCCCACCCAAAAACCCAAGGCATAATGAAACCCGTTCGCCCTAGGTTTACAATTTTACCAAGATATTTGCTTTCAACAATGGGTGTAGTATAATGCTATCTACTAACTGACAAACTTAAGCTGAATCTGAACTGACAACACAGCAAAATTCACATTATTAATGGAATCTAACTTTAAAGCTTCCTCGCTAGTTTTTCCTTTCTCCCCTGCTTTGTACTTTCCCTCTTTCAATCTGGCCAGTAAAAACCACCACCAGACGTAAAGTTATCAGTTCCAACTTGAAACATCGGCCTTTCCTAACAATTATATTATACCGCATAATACATTTACAGTTATAAACTCTTTAAAAAATAGCATCCATACCGGTCCCATTATTGTGGCTTGCCAGTGAAACACTAAAAACAACAATACATAAGTTCTCATTAGTAATTATCATACATCATGACTACCAGCATTAAAATTAAAACATTCTACAACTTACGATCATCGCCCACTGGTCCAGCCGAGCATTGTGCTGGCGGATCACGCCCAAGATCTTGCAGCTCCTTCAAAGTAAACAAACAAATGCACCATTACAAATTCAACCAAATAAAAACTCTACACACATAATATAGCCCGTCATTGGTCAACTCACCTTATTAATTCGTTTCAACGCCATGATGTGATGGTTGATTTACAGGTTCTGATCGGGGTCCTTTCACGCCCTACCGATTACTTAGGCTAACTCCTCTGAGCAGTCGTATCCCTTCCAGTCACCAAATCCTAAAATGTTGAACAAAACTTTAATAACAGTTTTCCTCTCCAGAATGTCAATTCAGCTTCAGCTCCAACAACGAAATCCGAAATACAGGTAGAAAAATAACCTGTCTTTGAGATACGACACCAACGAAAAAAAATCGCGCTCCAAACCCTTCAATCCTCAAAAAATATTGCCAATTCGCCAACTGACTTTTAACTCCTTCGACAAAGCCTAAACATCAATTACGAATTCACATTCAACCCTTCATAACTTTCAGTGCTTTCACCACCCCTTCTTCAATCCACTAAAAATTTTAAAACTTACAAAAAGTGTGAACTAATTTATTATTATACAGCCTACAAAATCATCTGTCCTCTTCCTAAATTATTGACTTATCAACCAAACCAACTTCAAATTGCAACACACACCTACCACAATTATCCCGTGCAATTTATTTTAACAAGTCATTAACTAACTCACACTCATCCTAATTTTTAAAAAAAACTTTCTGCCTTATTTCCCCCTCCAAAAATTATTTGCTACCACCACCATACTTCGTTATTTTCTTCTTCCTTTCCCTTATTATATCTCCCTGTACGAACTCAACTCCAATCTCAATCTCAAAGGTTTTTTTTCTTAATTACCTTGACACAGAAGCAGTACTACAATTAGATTAAAAACTTCTTTTTACTTCCGCTTTAGCTCACTAAAAAATATATCTTTTTAAAAAAGAAACGGTCGACGACAAGATCTCCGAACGAGGAACTAAATAAAAAAATATACTCTTCTCTACTTCTTCCAAACAACAAGCAAGACAACCAAACTATATATATTTTCTCTCTCTCTCTCTAAAACACTTTTTACGTTTTTATATATTTTTTAACTAAAAATAATAAATACCAAAAAAAACACAGGAGGGACTATCATCGGACTTACTTTTTTTACACTCAAGTCTCCGTCTCTTTTTTTTCACAAATTATAAAACAAAAAAGAAAATTTTCTAAAGCCAAAAAAGTGAAGTCAAAAATTGTTTCGTATCTGTTTTTTTAGTTTTCTACGTGTGTTTGGTTGTGAGCTCGCTCTCTCTCTCCCTACACCACCACCACTGTATTAAAAAAGCAAGAAAAAAAAACAAAAACTCAAAGAATGACGATTTTTTTTCTGTTTTAACTCGAGAGAAGAGTGTACTTCACATCATGATTCATTTTTGTTAGTTTGTCATCACAAAGAAGGTTATTGTTTTTTTTGTTTGCTAATCTTAATTACAATTAAAAGCTAGCGTTTAAATCATCCGGAAGGAGAGATGATTTTTAAAAATATGTTTATATTTTTTTTGTTCTGACCTGCTGACCCGGGGGAATACAGAGAAATAAAAAGAAACAGTCGAGCACCTCGGGAGGATGATTTTTTTTTACTTTTCAAGTTTTGTTTTTGGTTGTTTTTTCTTGTCAGAACCAAAATGGCAGCAAGCAGAGGAGGATGCGAAAAAAGTAGGAAAGGTACAGTACTGACATGTTGTAGTTTTTTGGAGGTGGTAAAAAAATATTAGATAGAATTTTTTAACATGAACGGTATTGACAAAGAATGTATTGAAAGGATAAGACAAGGAAAATAACAGTAGGGGAAAGTACTTTTTTTCTGTTTAAAAAGTTTTTTTTATGCTGTAAAGAAGCATTGCGAGGAAGCAGAATTTTGGTTTTAAAATATCTTCTTTCATCAATAAGCTGCTGATGAAACTCATAAGCAAGAAGCAGGCTGTGTGTTCTGTATAAGAACATGAAAGAACAAAATTTTCTTTTCAAAATGAAGAGGTATGCAAAAATGAGATGGATGGTGATGTGGTGTGGTAGAGCTCTGTTTTACGTTGTTTTAAAATTGCATTTAAAAGTGCATTGATTTTTTAAGGTAAAGAGAACATGGGTAGTAATGATTGATAATGTTTTGAAAACACAAAGAAGTCGAGGAATGATGCGGGATAGCTGAAACGTTTCAAACATGTAAAATTCAACTACAAAAGAGTGGAATGACTTACATGGGGTCCTGAATAGAATGAAAAGGATAAGAACTTTTTTGCGTAGCACAACGCTACCAACTAAACAGCTTTCCTATTTTTGCATAGAAGCATATGAAAATAGGAAGATATTATTTTTATGGTGGCTCTGTATGTTCTAAAATTTAGTGTAGAAGATAGAACGGTAAAAGCTGGGATAAAGAAGTGATCATTTTAGAGCCAGGCGACCGATCCCATAATACTTACTGGTGGTCCCTATCCTTATTGCATTACGGTCAATGACAAAGTAAAAAAACTATCAGATCAGACTAGAATGGTTTTGGATCTGTAAACGCGTTTAGTTTTACGAATATAACAGAAAAATTGTATTAGAAGGATGGAGAAGAAACAACCGTACAGTACTTCTTGAACTTGTAGTGACTATTGTAAGGTAAAACGCTTGGTTGGATGATACATATATTTTTGGTCACTTTTATAAGAGTGAGTCTAGTGTGAACACTCTTGATTGAGAGGTGAGCATGTAGCTCCTTAGATATGAGAGAGACAAGGATATGTACGGAATTGTGTACACGAGTCCCCGTGTGTGTTGTAAAGAGACTGTTGCATATTTTGTTCTATTTTTTGTGTAATAAAACTTTGTAGGATTTGCCGTGTGGCGATAATAGATATGAATGAAAAAACGCAAGGGTCTTTGACGATGATTATCATGGGTAGGAGCTATGAAATGACTTGAATTTTGCAGGAGGGACAGATAAACGTGGATATCTTTTTTGGGATTGTTTGAAGTAGATCAGTATGGGGATTTAATGGGCAATTGAGTATGAAAAATGAATCTTTAAGGGATGTTTTTTTTTTGTATTTGGTTGGTTTGGTAGGACGGAGCAAAATGTTAAATATTTTCATATGAATGTTTAAACATGACTTGAAGGCGCGTGTGTCGGTTATTGGAATTTATAGGTGACACCCATTTTTAATGTTGCATTAGTTGGCTAACGGCAATTACTCTAATTAAATGCACAAGGCCATTAAACTTGTATGCAAAATTATGAAGAAAGAAAACGGTAAAAAAATGCATTGCAGATGCAGTTGTGTGTGTGTTTGTACTTTCGTTGCTCCGGTGGTGGTCGTAAAATTGCATTGCACCTTTGAAAAGCATAGGCTTTTTTAGATTGAGAAAGTGATATTCATACTGGTTTTCTTGTCAGAGCCAGAGCCATGGTCATAGTTTATAGTTTGCTCCTAACAGTGTACATGCTTCATAGGGCATAGCCTATGGAGTGCATTAACACTTAAGCTTTGGCAACTGTTCGCAAGTCAACTTTGTGTATGTCACACCATCTAGAAAAGTTGAGGGGACAAACATGAACTAGGTAGGTAGGATTTGGGATCAATAGCAAAAAGAATAGCAAGAAGAATAACGTCGGGATAACCTTTTGAAATAAAAGTTATTTTCAACACTCGTTGCTACTTTTTCTTTTACTAAAAAGAATATTTTGAACTGCGATTGAGGTATTATATCGTCACCGTGTGTTATTCGTCCATACTGATGTGCGTCAAATTTGGTTATTGCAAATAGCGTAAAAATGAAATGTGTCTATGTCCAGGCATCATGCATGCTGAAGCTTCGTCGTTGTATTTCTGACGAATTCAAGCCAAGATTCACAATGAGAATAATGAATAGATGATTGATTACAATGATGGACGACTTCAATATTGCCTACTGGCACTGGTGGCATATCGCCGATTATCTTCAGGTGAAGGATAAGGAGATCAAAGTAGCGCATGCAAAAAAAAATCTAACAAGGGGGAATAAAAATACAGCCAATTACTCAAGTTTCCTTGTAAAGAATGAAAGGCTCATAAGGTGAGTTGGAGTTTCGAGGAAATCATCATGACATTTTATTGACCTTGCTTATTTTTGTAGTATTGGTATGATCGCATGACTGGAGTAACAACATGTTATCATTTTTTATATGCAATACAACTTTTTTATGGTTTATTTTAATGTTTTTATGATTAATTCCAGTCAAGGCATCTGATTCATGATATGCGTATTTTCTATCATAGTTTTGATACCGTGTTTTCGTTGGAAATATGGAGAATTTTGTATCATGTTGTTTCTATTACTCGCAGCATGCATCTTTTTTTTTTTTTTTTTTTTTTTTTTTATTTGTTTCTTTGACTGTTACATCCTTAAAGTGGCAAGGAGGATGCAGACACATTGCAGACACAGACACGCACTAAAATTAGGGATTCTCAAAGCCATAGCCTTATTTCTCTCGTATTAAAATTTGTTCAGCAGATGGATTTTGCGTGTTTCCCATCATTGAGTGCAAATGAAGAGTGAAATCAAAAGACGTCCCAGGAAAAGCACTTGAAAAGACATTGACACGAGGTAATGACACCCAAAACATTTTTCAGCTACGCAAAAATTACATAGTTTAGATGCAGCGTACATCTC
The DNA here is from genome assembly GCA_019593645.1 of Akabosia matsudoensis. Classification (NCBI taxonomy): domain Eukaryota; kingdom Metazoa; phylum Arthropoda; class Collembola; order Entomobryomorpha; family Paronellidae; genus Akabosia; species Akabosia matsudoensis. The sequence goes on from VICI01001747.1 coordinate 19,903, forward strand.
TTAAAACAATAATAAAACTTAATATCAGGAGGACCAATACAACATGCAAATTGTTTGCATCAGAAAAACCTTGAAACTAAAAAAAATGTTATGACAAGCTGTCGAATTCATTTTGTTTGGAAGGTCACTTGTGTATGATTAGGTTTAATAATTCGATGAAGACGTGTATTGATTATAATGCGATAAATGTCGTCATCAACGAGGATAAAAAGAATTATTCATTTATCGTACGAAACCGGAAGACAACAAGCCTCTGATTGAAAGGAAACT